>JAAQPG010001084.1:0-19274 GCA_013186905.1 Fusarium udum | reverse complement strand
GCTCTATCTTACTGCTGGGGCAGTCAGTCTCATCCTCAATCCATCAAACTCAAGACGAAATGGCGAAAACCTAGAGAACAGGCACATCCGGCGCCAGAGCCGGATAGCTCCAGCTACCGGAAGTTCATCCTTTCAGCCTTTGGTATTCCTCACTCTGGGTATCTTGATATTGGACCTAACCTGGCCTCCGCTTTGCGGGCACTACGATACCCCGACCGTAAACGGCTACTGCGGTGCGACTCTATCTGCATCAATCAAAAGGACGTCGCAGAGCGCTCTGCTCAGGTTCAGCGCATGGCAGATGTGTATCAATCTGCCCGAAGAGTTATTGTATGGCTAGGTCCTGCAGCGCCCTGGAGCTCTACAGCCATGGAGACTCTGCGTTGGGTGAGAAACCAACTCTCGTCTCCAGCCATAGACTTTACCTCGTATAAAGGAATCTTTGCCCCAAAAATGGCGCAAGTCGGCAGGAGACCGATTGCAAAGGGCCTCTCCCGCTTGCCCAAGAGCAGTGGCTTGCATTCGAGCAGCTACTGGACGTGAACTGGTTCCGGCGGCTCTGGACATACCAGGAAATAGCCTTGGCTAATCAAGAGACATCGATTGTGAGGTTGGGCAACGACGAGATGCTGTGGACCAAGTTTATTGAAGCCACCATGTTCATATGTTTCAATAAAGGGTCAGTATCACAGCCGTTCTTTGTTGATCTAGCCCGGCACACCGCAAACATGAAGGTTTTCTGTGGCAACGCTTCGAGTTGTAGGATAGCTCAGCAGTTGGGAAGGGACCACAACGACTGGGTTTCTCTATTATTTTTGACGAGGTTTTATGATTGCTCTGATCGTCGGGATAAACTCTATGCGCTTCGAGGGTTTCTCGAACCTGAAACTGCCCGATCGATCCCTGTAGACTACACAAAGTCTGCCAGGCAAATCATGGCTTCGGCTTCTATCACTTACCTGAAGCAGAGACGAAATCTCCAATTCCTGGAGCTCTGTAACTCGACCATATCTCCTAGCTGGGTGGTGGACTTACACAAGCCGCTGGGCCTCATGCAGCTCTTTAGCAACGCAGGTGCAAGATCCGCCGCTTCAGCGAGGTATATAAAGCCTGGAGTGTTGGAGGTTGCGGGCGTTTCTTGTGATAGCATCTGCAACAGTATAATGGATATGCCCCCGAGAACAAAGTTTAAAGCGTTAGAGGACTATATCGCCAATGTTCTCAAGGTGTTTCGAGATCTCACAGGTAATGAGGATTTTCATCAAGACGATAAATGCCTCGACGAGTTGATAAACATGATGACGTTTGGTAAGCTATGGGACCACAGTACAGTAAGAACCGAAGGTACTCCCTCTTGGACAACAATATCTCTGGAAATCGGACGGCGGATGATACGTCAGTGGATTACAGGCAGCGCCATCGCGGACAATTATAACGGTATTCCATATGGTCATAACAATGATACGGCAACCGCTTGCACAAGGACACGCCGTGGGTTTCTCGCATGCGTCCCTTCAAGCAGCTACGACGGAGACATAATCGTGACTCTTCTTGGCCTATCCAGCAACTTAGTTCTCCGTCCTCAGCCAGAAGGTGGTTTCTACAAGGTCGTTGGACCGTGCTATCACCTGGAGTTTTCAGACGGCCAAGCCCTACTCGGGGATGACTTCCGAGGCTGGGAGAAATTGTGGTTTGTAAACACACAGAGTCTTGCGTTTTGGAAAGAGGGCGAGCCTCTACGTTTCTCAGATCCACGGCTTGAAGGGGTTCCATTGCCCATTGGGTATAGAGAGTATGCAGTTGCAATGGGCGGAAAATCCGTTCCTTGTTGGGTACACGAGTATGAATATGAGAAGTACATGGAGAATGAAAGAATTTACGATCCACGAATGTCAGAGCATAGGTTGAAGGAGAGAGGGGTGCCGATAGAGAGGTTTCGATTGGTATGAAAAGATGTTAACGAATTTGGAGGATTCAGAGGGGAGTCTTATTGGGGTATTGCTTTATGAATTGCAGCAAATGTTCAGTTTTATTAGTTATCTTGCTCATGATGATGCATGGAAATAGACGGTAAATTTTGTGCTTTGGGAGATGCCATCTAGGGTCAATCCACGTGCCCAATTGGTTTCTCACCATTGGCTAACCATCACCAAGAGACCTAGCATTAGCAACGAACAAAATTCATTTCGACACTGGCTTAAATTGCAAGGTCGATTATTATCACGGTGAGAGAACAGGTATCTGGCACACCCGCACGATAATTGGTCAATCACAGCCAAGAGTTGAAAGAGGTTTAGATCCAATGACGTGACCGCCAGGAGTTAAAATGAAGCTTAAATCTCCATCGCGTGAGTCACTTATCTCCTTTCATCCTCCAACATCACCAATTGAGCATCTGCCAATACCTCAAAAGGCTCAAAATGGTCGTCGGCGGCTGGGAAAATGCTGTGCGTAGAGTCGCTGATCGCGGGCTGCAGACGCTCAAGGTCAATTGGCATCTCGGCTTCACCGCATTCGGCGGCCCGCCCGTGCACTTCAAAATCGTAAGCATAACCTCTCACAGCTTTTTTCACAGCATGGCTAACGGACAAAGTTTCACGACAAGTTTGTCACTAAATTGCAATGGATCGATGAGCAGATTGTACGTTTACTACTTCCCAAACCATCACAGCCGATTAACAGTAATCTTTAGTTCCAGGAGCTCTTCAGCGTCTCTCAGGCACTCTCTGGCCCAGCCAGTACGAAAATGCTTTACTGTATCAATTTGATCCATGGCGGACTCTTCGAAGCCCTTCTGGCCTTTTTTATTTGGAGGTATGACGCGTGTGATATGGATCTGAGACGACGCGACTGACCAAAACAGCTTGCCTGGTTTTCTAGGCATGTTTGGACTCTCCATTGGTGTATCCAGCATCGGAGATACACTGCCTCGCGCGGTATACGCCCTTCTTTCAGGCTTGAATGCAGCTACTGTTGGGATCATCGCGCTAGCAGCCGTCGAACTCTCTGACAAAGCTATTACGGATCAAGCTACGAGGCTTGTTCTCTCGATCACTGCCATGGTCGGGATACTATACAACGCCCTCTGGTATTTCCCGGTTCTCATTGTTGCGGGTGGATGCTGTACTATTGTGTATGATTTTCACTGGCTGCACCGTCCGGTCCGAGCTGTCAAGAATGGTCTTCTTAGGATGAGGAGGGGGAGAGTCACGGAGAGTGAGAACATTCAAGGTGCTGAGAATGGAACGGACGGCAATGCCACCGATTCGAGAGTCGCCCTTGCTGAAACAGCGGAGTCTGCCCCCCGAGAGGATGAACCACGTGTCGTCCCCCAGGAATATCGCCTCAACTTCTCATGGAAGTCCGGAACAGCCATCATCGCCGTCTTCCTCCTCTCATTCATCATTGTTCTCGTCCTACGCGGAACTTTGCCGACTACTCCCCTGCTGTATAAACTTTTCGCCAACTTATACTTGGCTGGAACAATTATCTTTGGCGGTGGTCCTGTCGTAATTCCTCTTCTTCGAGAATACGTCGTTGCCGAGGGATGGGTTACACCGCGTGATTTCCTCATCGGTCTCGCTATCGTGCAGGCGTTCCCAGGGCCAAACTTCAACTTCGCCGTCTTCCTGGGCGGTCTTACAGCTGCGAACAATGGATATCCAGCCATCGCAGGAGCGCTAATTGCTTACCTCGGTATCTTTGTCCCAGGCATGGTCCTCGTCCATGGAACGATGGGCGTATGGGGAGTTTTGAGATCTCGACGCTGGGTCAAGTCTGCGGTGCGAGGCATCAATGCCGGTGCTGTTGGATTGATCTACACGGCTGTCTATAGGATTTGGCAGGTTGGATATATAGATCAGGGCTTCCAGTCTGGCAAGAGTTTGGCTGACGATCCTTGGTGGGTTGTCGTTACTGCAACGGCTTTTGTGGGAGGACGGTATTTTGGTGTCGCACCGCCGTTTGCGATTTTGCTTGGTGCTTCGATGGGGTTGCTGAGGTATGGCATTGTTACAGCATGAGTCAGGCTCGCTACCCGGGTGCGAGTAATTGCATCGGCGAGTTCCGAGATGAGGATCTTGGTTTGGACATTTATCGAAAGACGAAACTTGAAGTTTTAACTGATTATGTAAATAATTGGAATAAAGTTCGCATGCTAGCGATCAACATGGTATGATGGAGATATGAAGGCATCAATGTCCTGGTGGGGCCGACAAGCGGCGACTGCTCGGGATGGCTTCCGTGATGCAGGACACGGGTTCAAAAGTTGGCTCCTGACCGGCTCTCGGCAGCGAAGCCGCAGCGACCGACTCTAGGTTGCAATGAATTTCCGAATGCGTAAGCTCTGTCTGTCCAAACCTACATTACATGCGGTGAAATGAACTGTCAAAATGTAGCAATTGGCGAAAGATCACGCCCCAACTCTCTAGACCAGTCCTTAGCATTTGGTCGTTTCTCACTCATCACAGCATATATTTGAGGTCACCAATAAGCCCAAATGTTGCGACATTCTCTCTACCGGTGTAGCATCTCAATGCCGTGTCAAGACCAACCACATGATGCCCATAATCCGGGGTAGACACCGATGAAGCGGGGAAGAAAGCGGAGGTAGAGTTATCTTTTGGTGGCGGCCGGTGTATCTTTGCGGCGGCTACGCTAACGAATTCTGTGGCCCTCGTGAGGAGCTCGTCTCCAAAATTCCTTATCTTATCCAACCAGATGATGCCGTGATGTTTGTTTGGCGATATCGGATGACGACCCGATGCGGGTATGCTAACCATGTCTTCCAGAAGAATTGATCGCTTGTATGTTTTTAAATTCAGTCTTACCCGCTCATCTACTCCTTGTCTTTTACTCTATTCTATAGTAATAATTACTTTTGTATTCGACTTTGGGTTCTGTAGTCATTGACCCCCCACCGGAATAGCAACCCGCCTCATCCCGCCAGCATACCTTCACAATCTGGCAAAATGTCCACAGAAAACACAAATCAATCGATCCTCATTCTCGGAGGCGGCTGTTTCGGTCTAGCGACGGCATTTGAACTCGCTCAAAAGGGCTACAAGAACATCACAATTCTCGAGAAAGATGTTGATGTACCGAGTCGCTTCTCCGCAGCCTATGATCTGAACAAGGTCATCCGCGCCGAGTACGCCGATGACTTTTACACTCAATTAGCTCTTGTAAGCAGCTCAGCCTTAATATACGGATGCGAATTTTTGACTAACAATAACCTATAGGACGCGATTCGAAAATGGCAATCTGATCCCCTCTATTCTCCTCATTATCATCAAACCGGCTTTCTCAACGTCACGTCCGGCAAGGCCGCACAGAACACAAAGGGCGCAGTGGAGAGCTATTTCCAGTCACTTCAGAAGAACCCAGCTTTCAATGGTCAAACCGTCCGTGTGAACAGCAGCAAGGAGATCAAGAAACTCGTTCCCAAGTTCAGCGGCCCTCTTAACGGCTTCACCGGATATCACAACAAGCTCGCTGGTTACGGCCACTCCGCTAATGCCTTGAGAGCTGTGTACGAGCAGTGCGTCAAGCTCGGTGTTAAGTTCCATCTTGGAACGAAAGATGGCGAAGTTGAGTCATTGTTGTACGCGTCGAGTCGAGAGGGGACCAAGTGTATAGGTGCAAGGACACGTGGAGGCACCATCCACTCAGCAGACAAGACCATCGTCGCTCTAGGCGCCGACGCCGCCAATATTCTTCCACGCATTGGAAAACAGATGACCGGTCGAGCATGGGGTGTCGCACATATTCAACTCACAGACAAAGAAGCCGCCGAACTCAAGGGCATCCCAGTCACCAACGTCCGCGACCTCGCCTTCTTCTTCGAACCCGACCTGAAAACCAAGAAACTCAAATTCTGCCACATGGGCGGTGCTTTCACAAACTACGCCTTCTCCAAAGACGGTCTCTCCATTCCCTTTCCCGAGCTAGCAGATTCACAATTCATGCCTCTCGAGGACGAAACGCACATCCGTCTTCTTCTCAAAGAGGTTTTTCCCCAACTAGCTGACAGACCTCTGATTGATCAGCATTTGTGCTGGTTCGCTGACACGGATGATTCGGACTTTATTATTGACTATGTTCCGGGTACTAATGCGACTTTGGCGGTTTTGAGTGGTGATAGTGGACATGGGTTTAAGATGTTGCCGATTTTTGGAGAGTTTGTGCATAAGTTGCTTGTGGAGGAGAGGCAGAGTCAGGCGAAGTGGCAGTGGAAAGATAGTAAACCTAAGGCTGCGGCTGTTTGGAGGAGTAGTGAGAGTCAAGAGCTTGCTGCTGTTCCTCGGGCGAAGTTGTAGGGGCTGAGTATATGTCTCATGTGAATCTCTATTTGTCTTACCAACGGTGTCTACCTATGTGTGCAACGCTATGAACTGCAGCTCAGTCACTAGATGGGAGACCAAAGTCGAGAGACTAGTTCAACCAACGGAGAGAAGGAGCAACTACAGATCCAGCATGTCTCTTTTTGGCTATAAATAGCGGACAAACGGCGACTTTAATCGTTATTCGTCAGCAGCATAACGAAGTGAGGGGTCGATATCTCGTCCGAGTCTTACAAATCCTCAATTACACGACACCATCAACTCGCAAACGAGGTGTTGTTATTTCCGATTTAAGCCAAGATCATTCGATCGCGCAATATCTCAGGAAATGGATTGGATAAATATTTATGTTGCAATCAGTTGCATATCGCATGTCGAACGTTGGCCAATTAGGGTAGTCGCAGTAAGTCTTGGTCATTGTGTGCCATCATGGCGTGACTGGCCGAGTTGGGGTCGCTGTAACGGTAGTGAGGGGACGATCTTTGTATATCAGGAATGCTATGCGCTGCTATAATTCCAAGGAATCAATTGAAAGTTTCAGAATCAAAACATTATATAAGATACCAAAGTCCAATTAGTTCAAGATGGTTCCAGCCCCAATCGACCCCAGCATCAAAGATGTTGCCGAACCCAGAAAAGACACCCTCAAGATCCCCGACGCAGCCAAGCAGCGTCTCGAGAAATCAGGTGTAGACCTCTCCCAAGGCTATCCCTACCGTCCTTCTCGCCCTTTGTATCTCGATGATGTCTACAAGATTCGGGACAAGCCTCGCGATCATATTGACGCTGGTGCTCGGGCTCACAAGTCAAAGAAGAGCCTCCTGTCCGCTGCGACAAAGGTTACTGATCTGACTGCATACATCGGCACGGAGATTGAAGGTCTGCAGTTAAAGGATCTTACGAACCAGCAGCGAGATGAACTTGCGCTGCTTATTGCGGAGAGAAGTGTTGTGTTTTTCAGAGATCAGGATCTTTCGCCGCAGCAGCAGAAGGAGCTTGGGGAGTGGTACGGTGAAGTTGAAGTTCACGTAAGTGATGCATTTAAATTCTTGCCGTGACATTTGCTGACGCAGCTACAGCCTCAAGTCCCCCATGTCCCTGGCGTCCCAGGTGTAAGCGTCCTCTGGCCCGACCTCATGGCTCAAGAGCGCCCAGCCAGTTTCCGTCAACCGGGTGGTGCATCGCGCTGGCACACAGATCTCGTCCACGAGAAGCAACCAGCAGGTATCACACATCTTCACAATGATACTATCCCATCTATTGGTGGAGATACTCTGTGGGCATCTGGCTACGCTGCATATGAAAAGCTGTCCCCAGAGTTTCGCAAGATCATCGATGGCCGGGAGGCTGTTTACCGCTCTTCTCATCCCTACCTTGACCGTGACCATCCTGAACAAGGACCAAAGTACATCGAGCGTATTCATCCTATTGTTCGCGTTCATCCTGCCACGGGCTGGAAGGCGCTTTGGGTGAACCGTGCGATGACAGATAGGATCGTTGGTCTTGATCGAGCTGAGAGCGATGTCATTCTTAATTATCTTTATGATGTTTATGAGCAAAACGTGGATATCCAAGTCAGATTCAAGTGGACGCCAAGAACATCTGCCCTTTGGGACAACCGGTAAGCTTCAGAGAATTCACCGACATATAAAGCGCTAACAAGTTTTAGTATCACTATTCATAATGCAAGCTGGGACTATAGTGGAAGAGAACCGCGACATGGCACTCGAGTGACTTCTTTGGCTGAGAAGCCGTACTTTGATGCATCAGCGCCTACGCGTCGGGAGGCACTGGGTCTTTTGGGAGATAGCGAGAAGAAGGAACTTGAGGAGTCAAAGTAAAGGCCATAGGTTGTATCCATTGCCCATGAGGTCATTTCGTATTTCTGGGTAAAACGAAGGATCAATTGATAATGATTGAAACTATATCTACCTCCTCGTATTTTTAACTAATTGCTCTGTGCCACTCCAACCCCAGCATAATCTCAAGTTCCATCTAAGCAAAGCCAGTAGCAACAACAAAGCTAACATCATTGACAAAGCTATTGGCAGCATCAAAGTCATGAACACCACCATTTGAAGCAGCATACCCAACGTTGTTATAGTGTCGAATGTACCTGGTCGGATAGCTCCATGATCGGAACGAACTTCCTGATCCACTGATACCCTTCTGAGGGCAGAACGTAGCATCCTCATTAAAGAGCTTGCTTCCGTCACCCTTGTTAACGTACAGCTGGAAGCCAGAGTGTCGAATGTAACTACCAGGAGTATCGTTAGACTCGAAAGACACACAGCCGCTGTTGGCGAGACCGGTGCGGACCGTCCAGCTTGCTGACTTCTTGAGGGCGCTGGAGCTGGAGCTGGAGATCACTTGGGTGTTGACGTTGGAGGAACTATGTGCGAGGACGCGGTCTGTGTAGCCTGAGGTGGTGACTTTGAGGGTGACAGATGATCCGACGGTGAGGGCGGTTCCGCTTGTCAAAGATGTGGTGGCGTATTTGGCCGCGACGATGTTGGCCTGCACCGAGTTCTCGGTCGAATCAGAAGGGTATCCGCTAGTCATTACTCCCTCGTAGAAAGTTCCCTGAGCTCCATTGCTGTTATCACCGCCAATGCCGAGAATGATTGCTCCTTCTTTGCTCATGGGGTTGTATCCACCATCAGGGCGCGCACCGCTGTAGAAAGTCGATAGTGAACCCGAAGCAGCATTTCCACCACGAATGGCCCACGTGCCGGCCTTGCCCTTGACGACAGCACTGGTGAAACGATTGGAGATACTTGGGTTGGCAGTGTTCTGCTTGGCGCCCTGGCCAGAGAAGAGGCCGTTTTCAAGATCAGCCATGATCCAAGGGCCGCTGCCAGCACCAGAGCCCCAGATGGTGTTGTCGCCGAAGTAGATAGCTTCCATGTGACCATTACCAGTATCTTTGCTGTTGGTCTCTGCATTGCCGTAGTCGAAGCAGCAAGCACCGTTGTAATGCGTTCCGTCGAGAACAGCATACATGCCCTCGGGTTCATCGCCAGTGGCGGAACCATCAACTTGGTTGTTACGATAGCCGGTACCAGGGGATATAAACACTCCGTAGGCTTTCTTGCCGTTCAGCGTAACAGGAGCACCATCAGCAGCGGCAAGGTTATCATAGCCATTCACATCAGGGCCATTGAAGCCACCAGGAGGAGCCTGGGTCAAATGGTTGCTCCGACCAGACTGATCATAGATAATGGTGATGAGACAGGTAGTACCGCTGCAGAAGGTGTCTTGAGCAGAGGAGGCTGCGACACCGCCTGCGGAGACAGGCTTGATGTCCTTGAGGGCACCGTCTGAGGCGCGCTTGATCTGGTAGAGACCGCCGGTGTAGCTGTCAAAGAGAGCGCGGGTAGTGCTATGAGCGGCGATACAGGGTGTTCCGCCGGACTTGTAGATGTCGCATGGTGCTGCTGAGACAAGACGGGCGGTGGTGGCGAGACCAAGAGCGAAGACGCTTTGGAGAAGCATTGTGATGTTGAGTCCGGGGACTATGAGAAGAAGGGCAAAGCTAGAGCCAAGTGTCTTTGACAGAGTATTAAAGAAAAGCTGCTGAGTACAGGAAATGGAAATTACGGCACAGAATAAGAGGTCTTTATATAGATGTATCCATACTGAGGTCTCTCGTCCGACAACCCTCCGATGTCCTCCCCAAACCCCATCGCATCAACATCAGACGAAGCAGCTACCACCTGCCTATTCCGCTCACACTCTCCAAAGGAGTAACTATTCACAAATTCCTCCGTTGGAAAAATCCGTCGGGAAATTGGTGTGCCAAGCCTTATTCGCCCGCTTCTCCGGATCTGCGGGGTATGCAGATCGGCGCCATCGTCATCTGGGGTATTTACCCCAGGGGGCAATCGCGTGGCTCGGGCCTTGATGTAACCATAAACCGGCACGCAAGTGCCGAATTTGATGCGGACAAATTAAAAGCTCGAACGGTGGGATATTTGCTAAGAGAGCCAATGGAGGAAGATTGTGGGGGATGCATTTAGGGCCGAGTCGTGATGTGGGCGGTATTGAGATCGTCGTGACCTAACCTGATGGGCTGTTCGTACTAAAGGGACTAGAAATGGTATATCCTCGTATATTGGATATCTATTGCCTCAAGACCTCGGACGGCATATGACCTGATCGTAACAAATGAAATACCTAGTCCGCCATAATACTAAACTTACACAAATTTGACCTAAACTTAACTCGGCACTTGTCGCTGCCCGTTCTCTTCTTAAGCGCTGCGTCATGACTGGAATCGCTTCACTTCTCCCAAAACGCCCCAATGAAATCCTCCACATCCTTCCAAAGAGCATCCGGCTCCTCAAGCGCAGCAAAGTGTCCACCCTTGTCATGCATTCTATACCACTTCACCTGCTCCGTCTGCTGGATCCATCTCTCCGGCGCCGTAACAAGTTCCTTCTTGAACGCCGAGTGTCCAAGAGGTACCTTGAGACTCTTCCAGGCATTCATCATGAGCTCATGGTCTTCAAGGACTGTGAGGTGAAGATAGATAGAGGTGGGGTAACAGCCCGTGAACCAGTATAGCGCGATATTTGTTAGGATAAGGTCTTTGGAAGGTGTTTCGTCGGACCAGCGGTGCATCTTGTCGCCGATCCAGGAGAGGAGGGCGATGGGGTTGCTGCCGAATACGTAGCCTGCTGTTGCTGGCTTGGTCCCGTCGAGTTGGATGAAGGCTGTTTCTTTCTTTTGGAAATCTGCCATTCTGCCGAATGATGCCATTTCATCGAGGGTATACTTGCCATTCCTGATGCCCTCTTCTACATCTTCACCTGGAGGAGGTGAGATATTGAGCATACTCATATGAACGAGCTTGCATACGGGATCGAGGTTTGCGATGACGGGCGCGGTCCAGCCGCCGAGATCACCTCCCTGGGTCATATATCCCGTTTTATTGAAACCCAAAGAGTGCATCATCTTGGACATAAGCCGGGCATTATCAATATGGGTGAATGGCTTGTCAAGAGGCGGTGCATCAGAGAAACCGAAGCCAATATGGTGAGGGACGATGATGTGATAGGGTAGAGACTCAGGATCATACTCAGATTTGAGTTTCTGAAGGATGGGGAGGTATTCAACAACAGAGCCAGGCCAGCTATGAAGGAACAAAATAGGGACCGCAGAGAGGTTCGTAGAGAATAAAGCCAAGAAGTTGATCTTGTAGTCTTTCGAGTCATTATCAGTGACGGTGATGTCAAACTGCGGAATCGAATTGAGAGTAGCCTCCCATTTCTTCCAATCGTAGTCATTCGCCCAATACTCAACGAATTCCATTAGAGTATCTCTGGGAAGTCCAAAGGCGCCATCTTCACGCGAATTCCAGATATTCGCCTTCGGAATAGGCGAAAGCTTAAGAAGTGTCTTGAGCCGCTCAATCTCACCGTCACGCACGGAAATAGTGGATGATGTAAGATTTGCTGACGCGGGGACGGGCCAGGGCGGAGCGCTAAAGGGAAGGGAGGACATTGTGGGAAATGGGTTGATGGTGTTCGTTCTGATTGGAAAGAGAGAAAATGATTTGGAATAGGTGTTTTTGATGTTCTTGTTGACTGTTCTTATGCGTTTTGGCTCTACATGGGGATGGACTTCTGCCTTGGGATGATGATCCTTGGAGCCTGAGATGCGAGAGGGTGATTGGCAGGATGTCAGCTTTCTAGAAACTTCGCGAAATTACTTCTCACTAGCTCCATTAAAAAAAATAAAGAATCAACTAGAGACTGCTGGAAGTTTCTGATAATAATTAATTGATGCTATTGTGCTGTCGGCACATCAATGAGCTCTATTGGCTTCAGTGTTCATGGCACACCTGTGACATGAAATGGAAGACGAAACTTGGTTTAAATGTGTAGCTCTGCAGCAGAAAAGCATCAAACTATTGTCAAGATCTAAAGTATGCCGATAAGTTGGTGATTAAAAGCGTGAGAATATAGTCGAGGCAGCTAATAGAGGTGATGGGATTGCCTCTAGTAGTTGGTAACACGAGAACAATCCTCTCTATAGCCCTCCTCCTCGCCCGTCACCCTATGTCAATGTCCAGGAGACGCAATCATCTTCTAAGTAATACTCGCAGCTGGGTCTCTCCATGACACGCTACCTCTCAATCATGGCTAACACAGCCGTGTATGTTTTGCCTGATTCAGATCTAATCTCACCCCAGATTGTCATCTAGGGCTGATATCTTTTCTTTACTATTACCCATTGAGTTCAACTACCTCTGCATTAGATTTCCTGTCTTTATTTTTTTTTTTTTTACCTTTTGGCTTACATGCAGTCTGCATCAGGTGGGAGATGTAGCAGGAGAATCTTGTATGTAATGTAAATTTCGAGCAAAGGAACTTTAATATGTGCATATTTACAAGCATAAATGCTTATCAGAATGGGTGCCTAGATTTTATAGGATATAATCCCTTGTATATCACTAGTTGAAACTCGTTTAAGCTGGTATTGTTCTGGTAACCAGATCACTTTGTAAGTGCTTGCTAGCCATAATGTTGAAATGTAGCTTGCCAACACAGGTGATGTCTACAAAATCACTGACGAGTTGGCCTTGCATGTAATCATTTGTCAAGCATATTGCATGGAATGCTGCCTACGTAGGATGGATGAGGACATAATGTCTGGATGAAATGAAGCTATCACGAGATCAACAAGAACCACAAATCAGCGAAAGGCCTAGGATTGTTTTATGGAGAGCCCGATAAGGATAAAGATTGGGAATTTCTTGGGTTTATCTGACACTGGCGCTAGTGATTATCTACCGCTGTGTCTGTGAGCAGGCCATGTGCCATATTATGCGGGGGAGCACGACAATCTCTCCGCTCACGAGGACGTCGATCAGCGAAATTCCTGTACTGAGCGTCGCACACGACGAATGCTTATTTATATCTCCGCGGAGCCTGACTTTTTACATATGTCCCTTTGAGTTTTCTTCCAAGTCAATTGTTGAACGTTTTAGCAAAGATGGGATCTTGAACCATGCCTGGGGTTCTTATCTTTGTTGTATGTGAGAATCAGAGATAGTGGCGGTTTTGGTGTGGCTGCTTATCTCTGCTCAATGTTCTAGACTGCTCCCATACAGATTTGACAGATATGCATCGAATCAGCAATGGCCCTTCCATCAAAAGTCTAATTAGTGCAGGTATTACAGTTAACATGAGCCTTCGCTTATGCCGCCTAAGAAGACTCTCTGGCAGTCGAACTGGACATCTTCCCGCTCCGATATTCACCAATGAAACACTGGTCTTGATGTCTGGCACAGAAGCGATAGGTCAGTTGGTGCTCCAACCTTATCACAAGACCCTGGGGGGCTGGTTTCAGCCCGGAGATGCAATGCATTGACGTCACAGGTTCGAGATCTGTAATTCTCTTTTCCGGTAGATCTACAAAAAAGATGGAGATCTCAACTATTTCCTTTAGATCTCCGAGGATGCTGTGTCCCGAAGTGCTTTTATACAATGACAACCCCAGAATTTCCTTGCTGTTGGCGATCTGACTCTCACCATAACCAACATCCCGCTCAACATGGCTTCCGACTCGACGCTTGTGGAAACAGATGAGATGACGGAGACTACTCCCTTGATACCATCTCACAAACGCCACGTCAAGACCGCTGTCCCGACAAACACTGCCCCACAGCAAGACAGTCTACCATATAGTGACTACCATTCCATCGACTGGCTCCAAGACCTCGTGCAAGATAGTCATCGACGCGATAGCTCAAGTAACTATTTGCGACGCGGGATACGCTACCGCATCACCAATCTATGGGACGCTTCTCAGGGATGGGTCGCAGCTTTCCTAATCGGTCTTCTCACAGCCTCGATCGCGGCATTCGTAGACGTCAGCGTTGAGATTTTAGCAGATCTCAAAGATGGCTACTGCACCAGCAACATATTCCTGAGTCGTCGAGCATGCTGTGCATCAGAGACGACCTGTCAGAACTGGAAGCCATGGACAGAAAGCTACGTGTTTGCATATGCCATTTATGTCGGCCTCGCTTTGGCCTTTGGTATCATCGCTGGGAGTGTTACTGCGACTACGAAGACGAACCTCACTGCCGTCGCTCCGGAGAAAGAAGGGTCGTCTGCGAGCGCAGGCGGAAAGGTTATGTACATGGCAGCAGGAAGCGGCATCCCTGAGATAAAGACTGTACTGTCAGGCTTCTGCATCCCTCATCTCTTTGATCTCAAAGTCCTTATTGTCAAGGCCATCGGATCAATCTTCGCAGTCGCAACAGGCATGTGTTTGGGAAAAGAAGGACCGTTCGTGCATATCTCAGCTTGTGTTGGATATCTTGTCACCATCTGCATACCCAAATACACGAGTAATCAACGGAAACTGAGGGAGATGCTCAGCATCGCGTGTTCAGCGGGCTTATCTGTCGCTTTCGGTGCTCCGATTGGAGGTGTTCTCTTCAGCTTTGAGGAAATCAGCACTTACTTCCCCCGAAGGGTACTTTGGAGGAGCTGTCTTTGTTCAGTGGTAGCGGCGGCTGTTCTTAAGGAACTCAATCCTACAGGTACTGGCAAGCTTGTTCTCTTTGAGACGAACTACGGCGTCAACTATGATGCTCTTCACTATCTTGTCTTCGTCATTCTCGGCGTCTGCGGTGGCATCTTTGGTGGAGTATTCTGCAGAGCCAACTTCCTCTGGTCCAAGTCCTTCCGAAAGATTTCGCTCATCAAGAACAACCCTGTCTTCGAGTTAGCTCTCGTGACATTGGTTACTGCAGTTCTTCAGTTCCCGAATATGTTGATCAGGGAAACGGGGGATATTGTCATGCAACGACTTCTTGTTGACTGCAATCATGCTGAGGAGGACTGGATTTGCCAGCAAGAGGCCCAAGCTACCGGTAAGGGCACATACTATGCATGGTTGATCTCCGGAACCTTCGTCAAGCTATTCTTGACGACCATTACATTCGGCTGCAAGGTCCCATCGGGAATTATCATCCCCGCCATGGATGCAGGCGCGCTCTTTGGTCGAATGATCGGGCAACTCAGACCCAACATCTCACCGGGGATTTTCGCCATGGTCGGGTCAGCAGCCTTCCTCGCTGGAGTTAGCAGAATGACTGTCAGTCTAGCTGTCATCATGTTTGAGCTGACTGGAGAGGTCAACTTTATTCCGCCTTTCATGATCGCTATCCTGACTGCGAAGTGGGTGGCTGATGCAATCAGTGCCGATGGCGTTTATGATCTTGCTCAGCATCTTCAAGGACATCCCTTCTTGGAGGCTGAAGGTGCCATCAGCATAGTCAGAGAGTTCAGAGAGAATGAAGGCAGTGCGATGGTGGAAGCTCTTCTTCCTTCAAAAGATGCCATGGACAACGCTATTGTGTCTGTCGGTCCGGACTATCGTGTCCTCACATCAGTACTCCAGCACATGCTCTGTCATCTTCAGAGCAAAGGCTTGAGTGACTCTGGACTTGTGTTGGTTAACGACAAGGGACTCTGTCACGGTGAAATCTCGCAATATAAACTGGAGCAAGCCTTGCAGATGATTGAGAAAACCGACGGTGTTGAAGAGTCTTGTGAGATAAGCGTTCTTGAAGGTACTCTGTCGGAGGCGATCGACAGAAGTCCCCTCACTCTCCCGTCAAAAGCACCCCTCGAATATGCTGTGGAATTATTTGGAAAGCTGGGCATCAGTTATCTGGTCGTCACTGAGGAGGATACAGCGAAGGTACTGGGAGTTGTGTCCGCGAAGCAATTGGTCGCTTTCTTGGATAGGTTGAAGTAGACGACGGCTCATGGTATGTCATAAAGGAATACAATATTTTCAGACACAAGAGTTCAGCCAACCATATATTCACCCCAAGTGGCTGGAGTTGTAGTCTAGTGAGCTTGTGGAGAACATCGTGCCACTTACGAATGACAAAACCCAGCGGGTAAGCTCTAGAAGGCTGCTAATAATTATCCAAAGGAGCTGAAGCTCCGGTAACCATGATAAGCTCGCCGTCATCCCAAATCCCAGCACCCAAACTGATTGTATGGCGCAGGCCAAGTCTAAAATAAGATGCGACACGATTCAGCCAGCGTCTGCGAAGCGACTCAGAAATAGATGACTTGTCTAGATCCCGGGTAGATTCAGGGGCCTTAAGGAAATAAGACGGGATTCAGCGCGAAAGCGAACCCGCGGAATCGCGATGAGAATCGAGGATGCCGATTGAGGTTTGGCCCAGGCAACTTCGCTTATTAGCGTTTAATTAAGTACTCTCAATTCGGTAAGGTTTCTCTCAACGTTAGACCGTGGAAGTTTTACGCGAAGTTACTGGTGCACAAAGTGGTATCATGAATTTCCGGTTATGCAGTGGCTGAAACCATTCTAGACCAGACATTCCGCGATACACCAATACTGTACATTCAAGTGACTGTTGCATTTCACAGTATATTCACGGACCAGAAGTCGCTCACAAGTCCCCAACGTCACATCCCCAAAGCATCCCAACTTTCGGCATCGTCATTATCTCCCAGCGTCCAAGCACAACCCCTGCTACGGCCTTCTTTCCGCGCCCGCTAAATCCATTAGTAACATAAACCAGGGGCCAAAAAAGCCAGGAATGCAACTCAATAAACTTTACGTGGCTTGCGTACACGACTCATGCACCCAACGCGTTATCAGCACGAGTCTTTTTGTTCTTTGTTCTCCCCCCCGCACAAAACCGCTCAATTCCCCTTGAAACTGACGGCCCGTCAAACGGAGACACCGTCTTCATCGTGCGGAGCGGAACGTCAGCGATTCGCTAGCACCGCGATAACCCCCCCTGTCCGTGCCGATCTAGTCCGGTACGGGAATAGCACGCCCTGTGGTGACAAGGCACGTGCATTCCCCTGGGGAAAATCTTCTGATCAGCAAGTTTGAGCCTGCTTGTATCTCTCAGCTTTGCAGCTTCGTCTTGAACATGGCATACCAACGCGAGTTCGAGATGCAAGCCCTTCCACCCTCACCAAAATCACGAAGCCCCGAACCAAAACCCGACGACTCTTCAGCATGGAATCGTCTCATCACAAGCTTCTCCCGCGCCCCAGCGCGCCATGATAGCCTGAGCAGCTACGGCAGCTACGCCTTCAACGGACGGCTGTTCAACATGAGTAAAGCAAACTACAACTCTGCCAACACAGCGCTAGCGCGAGAACTAAAGAATCGGCATTTGCAAATGATTGCGTTTGGTGGATCTATCGGAACAGGTCTTTTTGTCGCGTCGGGTGTTGCGCTGTATCGCGGGGGACCTGTCTCGCTGCTATTGGCGTTTATCATCATGGGCGCTATGCAGTTCTTTACGATGCAGGCGCTGGGGGAGTTAAGTGTTGCGTTTCCGGTGGGAGGATCGTTTGCGAATTATTCGACGAGGTTTTTGGATCCGAGTTGGGGTTTTGCTATGGGTTGGAAGTGAGTAAGCAGTGAGAGTGAGATGAGATGAGACTGACTTTGGATAGTTATACGCTGCAGTATCTCATTGTGCTGCCTCTTGAGATCATTGCAGGAGCATTTACGACGAATTACTGGAACCCCAACGCCAGCAAGAGTATTTTCATCGTCCTCTTCTTCATTCTCATCCTCGGTATCAATCTACTCGGGGTGAAAGGCTACGGCGAAGCTGAGTTCGTCTTCTCAGCCGTCAAAGTCACAGCCATCGTGGGCTTCATGTAACAACCCCCCAACTGTCCCTTCCTACAATCTCGTCTAACAAAGTCAGTCTTCTCGGTATAATCATCAACATCGCAGGATCTCCAGAAGGTGACTACATCGGCTTCACACGGTGGCAAAACCCCGGCGCCTTTCACAACGGCTTCAAAGGTTTCGCGAGCGTTTTAGTCACAGCAACCTTCTCCTTCGCCGGCACAGAAATGGTCGGGCTCGCAGCAGCCGAAACGAGCAATCCGAAAAAGTCCCTCCCCGCAGCGGTGAAGCAAGTCTTTTGGAGAATTTCTCTATTCTACATCCTCTCAATTTTACTCATTGGGTTGCTGGTGCCGTATAATGAGCCGAGATTGCTGGGGGCCAAGTATGGTTCTGATGCGGCGGCTAGTCCGTTCGTGATAGCGATTGAGATGAGCGGCTCGGATGTTTTGCCGGATATCATGAATGCTGTTATTCTGATATCATTGATCAGTGTTGGGAATACAGCTGTGTATGCGTCGTCACGGACGTTGGCTGCGTTGGCGGAGCAGTCGCTTGCGCCCAAGATGTTTGCGTACATTGATCGAACTGGACGACCTCTCGTTGCGATTATTTGCTGCGGTTTGCTAGGTTTACTAGCATTCAGCGCCAACTCAAAGATCCATAACGAGATCTTCAACTGGCTCCTTGCGATCAGTGGACTGAGTACCCTCTTCACATGGAGTTCCATTTGCATCTGCCATATTCGCTTTCGAAAGGCATGGGAACTTTCAGGATACAATGTATCCCAACTTGCCTTCAAGTCGCAAGTTGGAGTTTGGGGGTCCTGGGTTGCACTCGCAGCTTACGGAACTGTTCTGGTTCTTCAGATCTGGGTTGCCATATCACCGATCCAGGCGGAGGGCGAAGACCCCCTCACAACGCCAGAACGGTTCAAGAACTTCTTTTTGCAGATTTTGACGATCCCTATTATCTGCTTATTCTATTTCACGCATAAAATATGGGTGGGGACGAAGGTGGTGAAGGATAAGGATATAGATATTAATACGGGGAGAAGATATCTCCGTGTTTGGAACGAGGAGGAGGAACAGGCAAGGCGGAAATGGCCGTTATGGAAGCGAGTGTATAACCATTTATGCTAGTACTATGTAGACTAGAATATAATAATTAATTGTTCAAAGAGATCATGCATACAGTTTGCAGTTGTGAAATGGTCGTATTGGCGTACTTCGTATTGGTACTGAGGATCACTGGGCACTCATACCCGCACAG
>JAAQPG010001083.1:0-18505 GCA_013186905.1 Fusarium udum | reverse complement strand
GGTGGAGGGTGGGCGGGATACTTGATGAGTCGAGAGGGAGGGAAGAAGACCAAGGATTAGTGGTAGGAATATTCAACTGGGATTGGACGACCAAGATGGAGAGGATGGATGATGGAGGGTGAGAAGAGGCCGATGACGTTGACAGACTGATCCAAGACCCCGCTTGTCGAGACATTCCAGGGCCGAACTGTCCAAGTGGATCCCTCTACTCTCAGTGGCTTGTGACTCTGCTTAGCGACAATTACAGGGGGCTGAGCGGTACAATTGCATGAGGGGAGCCCTGGAGCTTTACCTTACTGTCCAGCTGATGACGACTTGTGATGCTATCGAGTCGAACAGTGAGACAGCACAGCACCTGATTTGCATCAGACAAACAATCAAGGGTCCTCGAAGAACCAATGCACTAGATCGGGAGAGAAACGTTACGTGCGTAAAAGTACACAAACACAAGCTCACACAAAGAAAAAAAGAGAGAACCACCACTGTAACTTGACGCCCCATTCGCTTTGATAGTGGTCTCGACGCCCAAGCACAAACCAAGTGGGCCGCCATAGCCAAAAGCCGGATTATGGCACATGAAATGCAGGGACTAGGATTAGTTGAGGCTGTGAGAAAATTGTTAGCAGTCAGATAATTCTCGATAACTGATCAAATCTGTAGAACCATATGTAAATTTCCATATAAGGCAGGGGAATGTAAGTATTTACGAATGTCAAGTCTTGGTGTTTTACTACCAAGGAAATGATCATCAACATGGGCCGATCCGAGTGTGCACTTCTAAAAATGGCATCTTTATCAGGTTAACCTACCCTTCTCCATCTTGACGTTAACAAAAGAGAGAGAAGAAGCCCACAGGGAACAAAGTTTCCAGACCTGCAGGGTCTTCCCCTGAAGGGGAACTAAACGACGGAGGGGAGAGCCTCAAAGGGCGGGCTTCGTTCTCATTCTCGTCGTTACCGAGACCAACAGCACAAGCCGTGTTTTCTTTGATCACGGTAGCCCAAAGCTCGCCGCTCGGGCTCTGTGGCGTTGCATTTGGGTTTCTTGGCCCAGCCGGCAGATGGAATTTCCAATGGGTAACTGCAGAATCGAGGTCTGTGCAACTTTGTCCATCGGAACAGCAAATTCTTACCGAATCTTTTTTTTGGGAAATAACAAACTTGTTACAGGGCCGTGTCAGCTTGAGGCCCATCCTTGACTGAAGCTGTCGTGCAACCAAGGACCTCGAGTCGCGGGGAAATTCTCCTGTACGATGACGTCGAGAAACCAAGACACAAGCCCTGGCTCGACCCACACGAGCAACGCAATCTCCGAACCAATCATATCTTCCAAATTTTAACTAAAAGGCGTTGGGCATTGAAACTCGAGATCTCTAGAAGATCAGTGAAACTCGGCAGGTTCCGATTGCATTGGGCAATCACTGCTTGGTACCTGATCAACCTTCTTGACCTCCACGATATCAGTTTTGGTCTAGGCTTCCACAGTAGGTAGGTGAAGAAGATGGGACTGCCAGCTATCTGTAGCCAACGATGTACGGAAGGTAAGCATTTTGGAGGCATGCTCACGTGACAAATCAAGAGACATCCATCGAGTTTGGTAACGCTGTGTTCACTTACACTTCCAACACCACCTCACTCTAGAGTCATCGGTAACCAACCGCTTGACTTCCTATATATTCGTTCCTACCTGAGTCTCTACTTTACCACAATGTCTACGCTCGAACTGCCAGTGCGCTCAGTGTAACAGACTACCAGAGGATATCTGACGCCATCTCAGCAATTCAGAGGCTGTGAAAAGCGAACGCTCCATGTTCAACACTGGGAGGCGGCAAATGGCTAACGATTTCAGTCCCGCTAGGAGGTTCTTTCAACCTGCTTCTCTGGTACCCATGGCCTCCGCGCCGCCTCAACTTCTATGTACCCTAGAAGTTTCTAGGGTACAGCACTCCGGAAGGCATTACGGTTACTTCCGGGGAGCGAGGACTAGAAGTCATGAAAGGAGCCTGGATTTTGTTATGAATAAATGAAAAGCAGGCACACGAAAGACAAGAAACTATGACTTCTGCCCAGAGTTGTCAGGTTGTTGAAGTTGGACGTGTTGGCATGAGACCGCTTGAGTTGCGTCAACGCCAATTTGTCCCACGGCCTATACTCGCATCCAACGGGACCTGGTGTCCGAGGTGTGTGCTTGACGATTAGAGGATATAGGACCTAAGCATTGTCATGTTGTCACGTTTTGATGGAGGAACAGAGAAGTACTAAAAACACGTTGGTGATTTCCATCTAAGCTAACTTTCCGTACAAACAATCGCGGCCACTAAGCTCGAGACCGAGCTCCATAACGTACATAAAGTACCTACCTGCCTAATCAACACGTCTTCGCTCACTGCCTTGCTTATCGCGAGTCGTGTTTCACCTCCTTCTAGCATACTCTAGCATCCCGTACTCGGGCTCCAGCTTCGCGAGCCTTCGGCTTGCCCGCTCTTTCTTATACGTCTTGCGCTGTCTGTTGTGGCATTGAGATGCTGTTCGTGGCGAGGCTTCCGCTTGCGTCGATGTGTCCTTAGTGATCCGACCGCCGCAAGTTTTGTGAAGAGTGCCCCCGGGGTGAGGAAAAACAGCGGGACGGCTTACACCAAAAATCGCTCCACCAAAGGCCGTCCGCTGTATTTCCGTACCCCCTAGAGTGCCTCTCGCTGGTTGAGGTGTTGTTGCTGACGGCTGCGCCGCTGCTTCCCGCATGTGAGTACCTGGGGCATCGCCTGTCCCGCCTGCTTTGGGGACTGTTGCTGGCGGCGGCCGTAATTTTGCCACTTTGACTCTTAGGTTGACACCGTACTTGTGAGCGAGGTAGTTGTGACCGAACCAAGTTAAATCCAACATGTGGGACCTATGATCGATTTCCTCCTGATCTTGAGGCGACAGTTGACGGTCAGTTCCATCTGCCTTGTCTGTCACTTCTGTTGACCTTCTAATGGCCCTTTCTAGAGCCTCACGGTCTCTCTGTTCTTCGCCCTCAATTCTTTGCAACTCTTCTGCACATGATGCAGCATCGCCCTTATCGTCAGACAGCAGAGCCTCTCGCCGTCGCCGGCGGGAGATGCGACCGTAGGTCCCTTTGCGCCAGAGATCCCATACGCCAAAATTCCATGAATACAAATCGTATCGACCCTGTGGCCGTTCGGGAGGCTGCGATCCGTAGAAGCAATTCCATGCGTCATGCTTCGAATAGCTGGCCGAAGCAGCTTCTTCTTCCGGGGTTACATCCTTGCTGAAATAACCGAACTCTCTTGGTGCAGGATTATCCCGTGACCATTCAAGGAAGGCCACGTCCGCTTCATACACAGCAACGATCTCTTCCCGCGTCCAGCCCTTCTTAGGGAGGTTGATGTGGTCCCGGATGTTGTCTTTCTCAAGATGAAACCGATCAAGATCACGGGCGTAAAAGCTTTTCATTAGCTCGCGTTTCTCGCGGGCTTGCCTGTTGCCCGGCCCATCTTCACGTCGCCGCCTAGCTCTGTCTATGATTTCCTCCCTTAGGAAGAACCTTTGGAAGTGATAATTCTCCTCGGTCAAGTCCCGATGCTCTCGCATGTACTCTATTCGTTCCCATGGGTCTCCCGGGATAAGCAATTTGCGCAACTCTGGTCTATCGCTGGGAGGTGTCGAAGGTGCTGGAGGTGGGGAAGGACTACGCGGAAGACCTAGCTGGTTGTTGGACATTCGAGCCCACAAACGCTTCCAGCCTTCGTCTCCGAGATCGCCTACGAGGTCGTCTCCGAGGTCGTCTCCCTGAGAGTATGGTCTGAAAGGCCGGCCTTCAGCCTGATGCTCTATCACCCTCAGAGCTTGCTGGCGCCCTATGTACACTGGTTCGTCCTTATCGTGGGGATTCCTTTCTTCGAGCATAACCTTCCGCAATTGGTACCACTCTTCGCCGAAGTGTTTTCTACCCCAAGCAGAATAGGTTTCAGAGTCATAGGGTTCTGGCTCGGGCGTCCACGGCATCCGTGCATCAAAATCGTATGTATCAGGATCGTAAGTTCGTGGCACCAACATCTCTCTGCCCAGTACTAATGCAGGGTACATATCTCTCTCCTCGTTTTGCGGATTGTCAGCCGGGTGGACACTGTCGTTGAGGTTGTTGCTGTTGGATGGAGGATACACATCGTCAGAGGCGGCCTCAACAGATGGAGAAAGTGTTGACATATTGTTGAGTCTGCGCTTGGGGCTTTTTAGCGAAGTCATCGAAATGCTAATAGATGCGAAAATGGCTGGTAAGGAGTAAAGTATAGTAAAGGGTATGTTGCTGGTGGTAGGTTGAGGGTATGGTGAAGGGAGGAATGAAGGGTATTAATAGACGACGAGTTAAGGGGGATGGCAAAGGATGCGGGGGAAAAATATCAATGGCCGGTAAGCTGAGGGGGATAACAAAGGGTGGAATAAAGGATGTTGCTGGCGATCAGTTGAGAGGGGTGGTGAAGGGCAGAGTAAAGGACAGTGAAGCATAGAACAAAGGATATTGGTAGGTAATCATCTAAGGCCAAGTGGTGAAAGATATGGAATAAGGGAAGTTTATTAATAGTTGATAAGTTAAATGGCAAGTCATAGAGAGTAATTACGGAGCATACGCTTAAAAAACAACTTTCCTAGGTAGGTAGGCAAACATCCTTTATTGCGCATTCTTCACATAATCCAGAAGATTTCATGCAGGCTGGACCACACCCTTGGATGAAAGTTGGGCCATGCATATTAATCACTAACAAGCACTAAAATAGATTGACCAAGTCATCAAATTCTCATCTCAACTTAGACCTCTTCATCTCAACTTAGACCTCTTCATCATCATTTACCTAAAACTTTACGACTTTAGGCCTATCAAGCAAGCATTTCGAAGATGGGCACTGATCAGACGGTTTTCTACCTCACCCCGGTGAACGATTTTGCTTCGCAGATCATCACAAACCCCAAAAATAGCAATCGAGCATGCCAATTCCCTAAAGACCCAAAGAAGCTATGCCTGCGGATTGGATTGGACCAAGAATCCAAGATTCCACCGTATCTCGTCAGCTTCGGCAGACAAGACCATAACGATGTCATCCTGAACAGGTACTTTCCAACAACCGATCAGTGCTATTTCGATTTCAATAAGGAAAGTGGAGAGATTCTGCTCCACGACATATCGAGGGATTGTGATACGCAACTCAAGGAGATCAAAAAGATCAAAAAGATCAACAACGAAGATGAAGATGAAAATGGAGATGAGGAGTTTAAGGAGGAGCTTGGCATTCCCTTAATATCGGTGGACCGTCGGCAATGTGTCGTTCTTCTCCAGCCTGACTTGTACCGCGGTTGCGTCGAACGCCAGTGGCTCTTCCAGATCCACGGCGCTCTATTTCGATTGATACCGGGACCAGCACATAGCCGGAGTGACTCAAAACTGATGAAGGAGAGGTTGGCGTTCGCAAGAAACACCAACAATAATGGGACACTCGAGTTGCAGCAACTCGACCCGCGCGACCTGCGGCCCAGGGGATCGCTAGCTCGTGAAATACACAGTAGCTATTTCCGAACCTCGCCCAAGCATGGAGAAAACATGATCCGATTCGAAAAGCTCAAACCGCTTGGAGGAGGCAACCAAGGTGAAGTGCACGAGGTTATCGACATGTTTACCGGCACGCACTACGCTTGCAAATTCGTCTACGTGGTGAAAGGGGCGACGCAATGGAACAATCATACGAAAGATTATCGGAAAAGAGTGAAAAGGGAGGTAGGAATGGTCCGTAAGCTGTTACATGTAAGCTCTCTATTCAAAATCTCCATGCTTGCCTCACGCTAATAAACTCAGCCTCATATCGTGCCATTCACGCACACCCAGAATTCGGAATTCAGCCCCTGTATCGAGATATTCATGCCTGTCTATGAGGGTGACCTCAAACATCTACTGCAAGAGTCCAGAGAATGGGGGCTAGAGGGAGTGCAAGCCATGATTCACCAGATGTTATACCAGATGCTCCAGGCACTGGATTTCGTTCATTCGCAACATCCACCAATCATACATCGAGACGTTAAGCCTCCAAATATCCTGTACCGCGGCGGCGACTTCTTTTTGACAGACTTTGGGATCGCCAAAGCTGTCGATACATCAAATACTTTCACTGGAACGGGACCGTATATGGCGCCTGAAGTTAGGGAGAACAGACAGCAGACGACCAAAATTGATATATGGGCGCTCGGCGTGACAGTGGTGGAGTGTCTACAGGAACCCAAAGACTTTCGGAAAGCAAAGTATACGAATGGGGAGCAGTGGTACGAGTACCTCCAGGCGATTCTGAACCAACATAAGTTTCTTTTCGCATCTATGGTAAGCGTCGACACGGATGGGCGTCCAACGGCTCGCGACCTATTACAAAACTGGCCGACAGGTGCCACCTTGAGTTCAGGAGCACCGCCGCTTCCGCCCCAGCCTAGCGGAACGACAGCGACGAACTCTTCATCACCTGTCCTCATGGACCGGGCACAAACGGTATCCACGACGCCCGTCCAGCCCACGACACACGATGAGAACTTGCAGCTATCGCAACCTGTGCCGGCGGCAATTGCATCGCTTGACGTGGCTCCCAGTCCACCGGCACAGCCAGGAGCCAGACACGGAGAATCTGTCAAGTCTGCGAGGCCGGGCATCCAGATGGAGAAGAAAGGTCACAAGCGTAAGAGGTCATCGTATGATGGGGACGCACCGTCTCACTCCTCTCTACTACCGGCACCGAAACGGTTTTGTAAGGCATAGGATAGATAGGCATTGGCAATTGCTTAATGCCAATATTTCTTGAGGGGGCTGGTGAATTGCGAGACCATACCTTGGGGCCTCGTTCTGGGCAGTTCTAGACCTGGTGTTTGGACAAGAATTCTGTTTGTCTAGGTAAGGTAAGTAGGTAGGTGTGAAATCATTTCTTTTTGCAGTGAAATGGTCTTGTACAACCAAAACTCAGGTAAGATGCCGCTGCAAATTGTTTGACTGCGGGCTTTCACTTGTGGCTGCTGGCGTTTAGGCCTGGACGGCTGGCCGGAAAGTCTTGCTTTGAAAGCAGTGACCCTTGCAGGTTACACGATATGCGGGATAGTACTTGCGGATTGGTTTTGCGCTGATTTGGCGTGATGCTTGTCTTCTAACACGGCTGAGTGATGTAAATATGTAGTGATTGATTGCGGGATGCAACCATCCTCCTCCTCCATTCTAGCAGCGTTTCGCGTGTCACCATGTGGCATCAATATACTTACTTACTTAACTCAATTGTTTACATTCCACCTAGTTTCCGATAATTACGGTACCTACGAAGCCTAGAGCTTTCTGCCATTCGTAACGTGAAAATTCTCAGCTAAACTTCAACAACTAGCGCAAAGAAAAATGCCAGACCCAGAACGCCCGCGAGACATAGCCACCTGGTCTTGGGGTGAGCATACCTTCTCCAGATTGATCGAATGGACGACAGCAATGCCAGAGGCCTTGGAGCCATGTCTGGCAGCGGTTGAAGAGAGGCTACCCACAGATGAGAACCGACCAGAAGAGGCTCGCACTCTGGCATTTGATCACTTCTTCAACTGTGGGCCCAGTATCGCCTTGGTCTACAAGTGCGTTGAGCAGCCTACCGATCTGCGCGATGTCATCACACGCATCCCAAAGCCCTCCCCGGAACACAGGCGTGCTCTGGGCAAAACTATAGCGACACAGGTCCGGTCCCTGTACGTCCACTTTGAGATTGATCACCCAGCTCTGCGGACCGAAAGCTTCGTCTTTTTCGCGAACTCTGACCCAAATCTTACCACGCCCTATATTCTCGACTGGACGCGACAAGCATCTCCCGAGATGTACCAACACCCTGAATACCAAGCAGGAAAACCTCTCTGGTCCGACCACGTCTGGTCTTTGATGATGGTACTTTCTGAGATTGCTGACTGGAAGCCACTTGAGAAAAAAATTCAGGACCACGCCGAGTTACGCAGCAGGAAACTTGAGAGGAAGCGACTGGTGACAAGTCCGAGTTGGAAGGGTGCCAAGACCGCGGAGCTCTTCCAGTTCGGCTTCGAATTTCTTGAGAAGGATCGCAGCACACTTGAGGAGTACAGCCATTGGAAGGTCAAGCGCTTCTATGATGGATTGTGCAAGCTTCTGGACCCTTTGTGATATTCTGTCCAAGAAGCAAGCGTGCTGCCATCTCACCGCTATCTGCCTCAATACTCACTGCCTGTTCTTTGTTTGTTTTGTCGATGTCTTAACGAATTGAGTCCACATATTTTCGATACTCGGGCACTGTCCAGCCCGCTCAGACTGCTTTGCGTCGTCTTAGCAGCTTCTGCTATAACATACAACGTTGGCCAACGTATGGGAGGGAAGAAAACTCGGGACTTTGACCCTAAATAACAAAAAGTCTTAGGCAGCTTAGTATAAATGTAGGATAATTTAGCATACCTTTTGCTGAGTTTATTTTGACACCTTATATCAAGGTCTGATATTTTCTTGCTCCCTGAGGATGTATTATTCTTTTCTCTGCTGTTAACGTTTTGTGTTCCAAGCGAGTATTATCAAACGGCCCTTCTCCTAAAGGCAATTTGCATTCAGCGTTGTTTCACGTGATCTAGTGGATTGCCTATCCCTTAGATAACGAGGGAGCACCAGCAAAGTACTTTTATGGGGCATGCCCCAGTATTGATTGGCTGCTGATCTTTACGCCACAAATACCAGCCTCAAGGAGGCACAGCAGTGAGAATTAAAGTCGCGATCTGCAGCTTGCATTATCAGAGATACCTAGATCTAGGTATAATTAATAGCTTGATAAAAGTATCTCTGATGTTAGCTACCTGATTGGATATACCCCACAGAAATACCTCGCTGGTGCTCCCTCGTTATTTAAGGGATACAAGTTCTGCCTTCAACGCCGTCCTTTATTGTGTGCCCTACATGATCCAAATTCCACAATTCCCCAAGCCCTTCCTTCAGTTGCATCTATGTGCTGCCTGTCCCATCGACCCTCTAACATCCCAGGCTGATAGCATTGGCGAACAGAGCATAGGTATCAGCGTGGTTGATGTTCTGCTCGGCAGTCAAGCTCTGGAGGAAGTTATATCCATAACCACCATAGTCAGAAGTGCCCTTGATCTGAGTAAGATGGGTCATCTCGTGCAGGTTGGTGTTACCCTGATCCTGAGCATGGCAGGTTGAAGTGGTAGCAGGAAGGCGCTCAAAGTACAGATCGCAGTAGGCCATGTAGTTTCCTCCGGGAACAGTATACGCAAGAACGCCATTCTGGCACGCGCCGTAAACATCGGTACAGTAGTATCGAGTATCTCCAGCGTTGGTCGATCCACACTCAGCAGCGATCTTGGAAAAGACATCAGCGACTGTCGAGCGAGTCGTGGCGTCAGAGTTCTTGAAGTACTCCTCCACCTTCGCAGCGGGACCGTTAGATGCAGCCTCCTGAGCAGCTGAAGCCTGTCTAGCACAGTTCGACAAAGCAGCTTGAGTGACCTGGAGTTTACTACCAGAGCAGTCACTCTGAACTTGAGCGCGCTTCTGGTGGAAAGCGGTGCGGACGGAGAAGGCCTGAGGACCGTCGACTTCGGCGTCGAGACGGTTGGAGTAGAATGGGACTGAGCCTACCAACTCGGTGGAGTTCTCCTGGGCGAAGGAGAGGGCGCCGGATGAGAGGACGCTGAACTTGCCGCCGGCGGAAAGATCGTGGAACTCGGCGATGTCGAACTCGACTTCGTATGAGTTGCCGGAGGGGATGCTCTGGAAGGCGGTGTCATCAAGCTGGGTGGTATCGAGGGCGATGCGAACACCGTCAAAGGGGACAGTCTTTTCCTCTGTTTGGGGTCAGTAAGTGTGAAGTTGTGGGGGTAGTGACTGAGGCGAAGGTAGTGGCGAGGATGTGTCAGAATGGTTCCTTGCTGTGCTATTGAAGCTTGAGTTCCATGAGCCGGTTCAACCCTCAACACCAAGCAGGCTACAGATCCAGATCTCTCGACATCTCACTCATGCCTCATATCCAAGAGTCTTACCAGCAGAGAAGACCTGAGCCCTCTCAACAGGAGCCGTATCAAGGAATGTTCCAACCTTGAGAAGCTTCAAGTTGCTCTTCCCATTATTGGTGATAACAGCCTTAACCTTTGAGTTTCCCTGCATCTTTAATTCAACGTTCAAGGGAGTAGGAGCGCGCTTATCCACCAGGGGCGCAGCGACAGCCATGGAGGCGAGAGCAAGACCAGCAAGCAGCCTCATTTTGAACGATAGACCAGATCGAACGAATATGATTTAAAAAGAGTGAAATTGAAAGGAATAAAAAAAGAACGAACGAATGAATGAAAGGAATGACTGTTGTGAAGAGGATAAAGCCATGCTGAGGGACTCGAGGTATCGTGAATACTTATACGAATGTCGAGTTGATACCCTGCAACTCGTCTGGACTTGGAAGCAGGGGACTTGCGACGATATTGATCCGTCGTGGTGTGGACCGATTCAGGGTTTCGTTTCGGACATGTCAATATGTTTGACACGCGCCATTTTCGCTCTCCAACCTTGGCGATTCTCGAATTAATTGTCCGAAAATTGACTCCCAATGTTACACATACTCTACCATCGCCGTATGTTTATACTAATTTCGCTATTTGAGTTTATCTTCCGATTTACACAATTAACCTTAACTTTCTCAATTGACTCTGTCCGATGTAACGAAATCGAAGATCCTCCAAGATTAAAAAAGGATCAAGGTCAGGTCCGGGCGTCATGCCCTTTCGAAACACACCATGTAGCATCGTCAGCTGGGATGAGTATGCCCCACAATAGGATCGGTCAAGGCTATAAGAGATTGTCGTAAAGCCAGGTTACGAGATTGGAAGGGTTGTTTGTGAATATATTAAAACAAGGTGACTCCCCGTTTGACTTGAGACGGCTTTGGGCCGTTGAGGAAGGAGACTGTGGTTTGTTGTTTGATGGGCCGTTTCTTTAGCGTTATGAGTTGCGATTATTGGATAGAGGTATTGTTTACGGATTCGAGTAGAAGAGTTGAACATGATGATGTATCAGGTTGCTGACGGCATGTGATTTCGAGATAGTAATAATTGTTTCAATAGACAGCTATGATCACCAACGACAAACGAGCCGATAATATTGTCGATCTTTCGGTAAACTGAGAGATCTGATAGTAAAGAATCTCGAGACGTCTTGGCTTTTCACTCCGCTGCATGTCCCCAACGTCTAAACAAGCCCCTCCGCACTACCACTTTTAAGCTTATACAGCAGCCTCCGATCATTTCCATTCTCACATTTGACAAGGCTTGCAAGGATGATCGATTCATCTCCGGTCTAATAGACCCATGATACTCGAACGTCGTACAAAGATCGGCACAGAGCATTGACTTGAGAACTTTTAGAGCAGGTGCCAACTCTAAGTCAAACAAGCTTGCTTGGACCAGTTTGGGAACATGACTTGCGCACTATGGTGGAAGAGTCCTATTGGTAAGACGCTCTTGAATGGTTTGGAGAATGACGGAGTCTTGCATGTGAGTCTTGTTTGTTTGGCTTGCCGCGTTTGTCGAGATATTCTGATGCTAGGACCAGCTGAAGGCCTCAGTTTGTGGTATCAAGACTAACAAGAACGAGACATGTAAAAGGTCATTAGAAGGGTACTGGCTTCATGTTGGACTTTTGCAGAGATGCGGGATTGATGAATTAGCTGTGCTATAAACCTGGCCATAGGGTACACAAAGGAAACGTTTCCGTGGCATGAAGCACGATATCGGTGATCTAATGTAGCTCAAACTGTCTTTAGGCTCATGTTATTCAATATAGCGACGATCTTAAGCACATCCGGACGGACGCCCTTCTATGTTAGACTCGACAATTGAATAGACAAAATGGAAGCACGTCGCTTAATGGAAGAACTGGTCCTTTGCAAGATGTTTCGAGATGTTGGTGTTCTGGTTGCGTCCTGAGATGTCATCAATTACCCTGGACCAATTCATCATTCCCACCAGCAGTAGTCGCAACGAGTTACGCAACAGTCCAAGTATTACCAGTCAATCTTCAATGCTGGTGCATTTATGGCTGTTCAAGATGTACGGCACTCATGTTATGACAACAATTACAGGCTCTTGTGTGCATGTAAAATTATTAGCCGTAACATGATACTTATATCGATCACCCCATTCCTGGGAGTAAAGGGAGCGCTGTTGAGGGTCGACAGGCATCTAAACGCCAGTAAGCGATGCCAATGGACTTGCCAGCAAAAAGACATCATGAAAGAGGCTCAATGGATAAAAAGAATGATCACGCTGGGGATCGAACCCAGAATCTTCTGATTCGTAGTCAGACGCCTTGCCATTGGGCCACGCGACCGTTTCTCGTTGTTGAATTGACTCTCGAAAATGTCGGTTACGGATTCTGCGCTCAAACTTTTCTCGCTAGACCCCGAGGATTGGCCCGCGGCTCTCAAATCAAACTCGGTACCGCCGCCCACAACCCGCGCCAAGCGAACAAGAGCTAGCGACTGATGGAATCTGCTAAAGAGTAAAAGTCTCCATAGCGGCGTTCAATAGCTCAGAGTAGACCCTGGACTAACACTGCAATAACAGTTTCTTTGCGCCACCTTTATAAGGGAGGTTAAGCGGCACAGCACAAAGAATGCAATGCCAATGCACGTGAGATACCGTGAGCCCCTGGATCTTGCGTTAGGTTAGGGGATGCAGTCGCGTACCTTTTAGCTCAGACGTAAGGTTAATTATTATCTTAAGTTATTTTAATGGGACGTACTGTACCTCAGCTCCTCTGCCTGCACGTTCATTTCATTCAGGTTCTCTTGGGGATCAAATCTTCATTTCACACTCACACTCACACTCACAATCACAATCACTCTCCTTTATGCCATCATCTACGTGATACAGGGACTGAAACAATCCCTTGTTCCTTTGACGTCAACTCACTCATTTCATTTTTTCATTGTTGCCTTGCGGGTTCCGTTCAAAAACTGAGCTCATGCCATGGCCATCTTCGCGTCCTCAGCTGTACGCCTACTCATCGGCCTCACAGTCGCACTCACCTTCATCGCCTTCTTCACACCAACAGGCTACGTACCAGACGTCGCATTATCATTCAGGATGCCAGCTGCACTAAAAAAGCTCGACGTCTCCATCACCCAGGAGGAGAAAGATCCTGTTCTCATCCGCGCAACCGTCAGAAACAACAATGACGAGCCCGTCACTATCCTCAGCTACGGCTCACCCCTGGACCCCTTGGGCATTTCTCTTGGCATTCTTTACATCACGTCAAAGGGCGACAGCAAACCACTTGACATTATGCAGATTGAAGCATCACGACTCTGGCCACCTGCTGATGATGCTCTAATTGAGATTCTGCCTGGCCGATCGGCCATTTGGGAATTCACCCTCCAGGAACCCGTTGTTCCGATGGACAAGGTGTTTGAGGGCGCGACGGTGCAGCTAAAGGGGACGTGGAATGCTGTGTGGACAAAGGAGAAGAAGAATGTGGACTACACATCATTCGAGGAGGGCACACCAGCAAACGAGACTCTAACAGGGCCATTCAAGTCAAACATCATCGACATTGAAGTCGTATAGACACGAATTGTATCATCATCATCATTGTTATTATTATCTGGCGTTTTGGGGGGGCAGGCATGATTAATTGGTTCACTTGTCTCTACGTTAGATGACTAGAGTGATTGACGGGTTAATTGGGAAGAGAAGCAAGGGGCGAAAATATTTTTATTAGAATACATATAATCCAACCCAAACCCAACCCAACAAGCAAAGCAAAAAAGCAAGCATTCTTTGTGTCTCCCTGAAATGCCTGCAGTCAGCCTTTCGACGCAAGCCACATTCATACCCTGGAACAGACCATTGACCAACCAAGCCCAGGCATGGACAAGTGTCTTAGATTATATCCAGAGCTACACAACGCCGGCTGTTGGGTCTAGCATTCAAACATCGTTAGTCTAGTCAATGATTGATAACGTTGGTATGGCTAGCTCAATGACCGGCGTTCCGGAAACCCCCTTTTCCAAATAAGCGCCATCTGCACTACCCTGAAGCTGAAGAAGTCATGACGAGTGTTGGCTCTGATGAAGAATTGCTGGCACTTGTGATTGTCATACGATGAACTGACAATACATGCATGTGTAGATTGCCCTTGTTCTCAACCAATCACGAGTGAATCGTTGTTGGCACATCAGGACTCAACCAGATCATGGCTGTTATATTAACCCGCTTAACAGCACCACAGTCTTTTTTCCCAATTCGAAGTTCATCGCTTTGTGCTTCCATCAATTTTCCAAAATTGCTATCTCATGAGAAACGCCGCAGGCAACACCCAGCTGCTCGTGGTAGGCTGTGTATTCCCAGGCAGATCAGATGCTATACCGGTTTGGCCCGCTTACACTTCTTCACATTTGACCATTGAATCACCGACAACTGAGGCGATGGTCAACCCGAAGCTGGCTGTTTTATGGGAACGTATCGATGTGATCTAATCCTTGTATCCCTGGACTACAGGCTGCCGACAGGCAACCTCGGTTCCTCTCCATGCTTCAACACTCGTCACCATTCCCATTCTCAGTATCAAGTGTAGTATAACCCAATATTCAATTTTATTTACTCCCCAATCTACTTTTTAACTTTCTTCTCGGATATCAATCTACTCCCGAACAAACAACCCAGCCATACCCATACCCGTACCAACACACATACTCACAACACCAACCTCACCACCATCCCTCTTAAGTCCATGCAAAAGCGTACTCGTCATTCTCGCTCCCGTAGCGCCAAGAGGATGTCCCAGCGCAATAGCGCCTCCATCTGGGTTAACCTTCTCCTTCGCCCACGCATCCTCGAGTCCCAGCTCCCTCACACAGTGCAGCGCTTGGCTCGCAAAGGCCTCGTTGATCTCCCACCGTGACACATCCTCTGTCTTGAGACCGACTTGGTCAAGGAGCTTGGGGATGGCGAGAGCGGGGCCGATACCCATCTCATCGGGGTCGCAACCGACTGTCACGGCTGAAACGAATTTTCCGATGATACGGTCTTGCAGACCGAGGGCGGTAGCTGTGCTTCGGCGCATGAGGAGGGTGGCGGCAGCACCGTCAGAGACTTGGCTTGAGTTTCCAGCTGTTGAACCACCGTCGGGCTTGAAAGCAGGCTTGAGCTTAGCAAGGGCCTCAATGCTAACACCCTCTCGAATACCATCATCAGCAGTGACAGTAATGCGCTTCTCCTCGCCAACCTTGTTACCCTGCTTATCAACTTCCTGGAATCTCGTCTCGACAGGTACAATCTCCTCCGCAAAGCGACCCTCCTTTCTCGCACGCGCAGCACGACGATGAGACTCAACAGCCATAGCGTCCTGATCCGCTCTCGAAACACCATATCGTTCCGCAACGTTCTCCGACGTCAAACCCATAGGCATAATACAATCCTGCGCATGACGATTGGGAGAGGTCTTCAGCTCCGGCCACACATCCACAGGGATAGCTCTGCTTCCGTAATTCCTCGTCATGCTCTCCATACCAGCCGCGATACCCGTGTCGATCATGCCCGTCTGGATCTGCGCCGACACAGCAGCGATGGCCTGCAGCGAACTAGAGCACGCGCGGTTCACGGTGTACAAGCTGGTGGTGTTTTTGAAGCCGACATGGTTAAGAGCCATGCGCGCCGCCTTGGAGCCGCCGAGCTCGGAGAGCACCACGCCGACTGCTACATCGTCGACGGGGGCCTCGGGGTGTGCTTTGAGAGTAGCCTTGAGGACGCTGGCGAGAAGCTCCTCGGGATATGCGTCCTTGAGCTGGCCCTTGTAGGAGCGGCAGATGGGAGTGCGGACGGCGGAGAGGATTACGGTGTCGGAAGGGGATTTGGCGAGGACGCCTTGAAGGCCTTTGTGAAGACGGGCCGACATTATGAAGGTATTTGGGTATTTGGGTATATGGGAGATTATGAGATTAGAGGGGATCCAGATGATAAGATGAAGGAGAAAAGAAGAGATCAGAGGTTCATGATGAGAAGTGAGAGAAGTGTTTATGAGCCGGGTAAGTAAATATCCCATTACCCATTACCCTCCACCCCCGCCGAAAGCCGGAACACTCCCGTCCCGTTGCCATGAGCCGAAAGTGGATCCTCGACACCGGCTTCAGACTTCGGGTAATGTTTCGAGTGTGGCTTGAACTGTCGGAGCGTCGGGTAACATCCCTACGTGTGGCGTCTATGGCTGTGCACCACTCATCATGAGACATTCACATTCTGATTGAGCTCCAATACTGTTGAAACTTGAACAATCTTCCCATTTATACACAAATCCCGCTGTGACATTCTACCCTCTTTTGATCACGCCAACATATATATACAATCTCGCCAAATGCAATGCCTTCAACGCCCCCCTGTGCCGATGCCGTCGTTATAATCGTACCTCGAACTCCATGGATTTGCAATCTGCTTCTGACCTGACATTTCACTGTCTATACTGAATCCCCAGTCCTAGCTTATCTTGCCCATCTGAAATTGGTTCAACCACTTTGGACTTCTTTGCTGGACTTGCTTGGTCGAGCCGTATCTCCTCGGTAGATGAATGGTTGCCGCTGAATTTTCGCTTGTCGCCGTCTCCATTTCTATGGGAAAGTAATCTCTCCTGCATACGAACAGTCTTCTCCATTGGTCCTGGTGTGTGTCTCAAGGTTTCAGCCACCTCAAAGCTCTGCCGCGGATCTCGCCGCAGCATCTCTGCAGCAGCTTGACTAGCCTGGCTATCAAACACCTCTCCGTCCTGGTCGCTCCGGTTTCGTGACTGTGATGTAAACGACTGAGCTGCGGCAACCGACTCGAGCGCCTGCCTAGCTAGCTCCTCATTATCGTCTGCTGAAATAGTGCTCTCTCGACTCCTACGGCGGCGGTCAGTCTTGGCCACAGGTGTCGTAGGAATGAACTGTCTCTGGGAGTATCGAGGAGGCTCCGAGTGAGGTACCAGATCCACCGATGGAAGAAGCCCAACGTTTGTACCCACCGGCCGGTTCATAGGCGTCGTGGGCAGTGACGACATGGATTGCGAGTTGCGGTGGTGTTTCCCAACACGTGGCGCAGGGCGGTGAGAATGCATCGGTGTCGAAGGTGCGCTGTTGTTATCCTGGCTCAAAGCCTGCAACAAAGCCGAGAGACCTTGCTCGCCTTGTGATCTAGATGTTTGCTGCTGTTGAGAGTTTCTATGCCCTTGTGTCACAACAGAGACTTTCTGTCTGGGTGTCAAAACTGCGTGAAATATACCCCCAGGTCTACAGAGCATCTGCATGTGCTCTCTGTTCTCGCGTATTCGTCTCAGCAACATATCTCGCTCTTCATGAAGAGCAATGCTTTCATCCTCGCTTTGCTTGATGACCTTCTTAGCCGTCTGGACCCGGCGTTGGAGGAGCTCATTCTCTTGTAGCATGGCCTCATACCGCGTCTTCATCTGTAAGTACTTTGTTTGTAATGCCTCGGACGGCTGGTCAAATTCTTTCCTAGCCATTCGGGTGAATTCTGCATTCCGTAGCGCGTCCACCTCGCGACGCATCATCTCGTGTTCCACAGCAGCACGCTTGGCATCGTCGTCGGCCTGGATAGACAACAAGTGATACTGTAGCTTATGGTGAGCTGTCTCCATCTTGAGCTTCTGTTGTTCTGCTAGAGCTGATTGAAGCATGACGCGCAGCTCGTCGGCGGAAGCCTCTAGGACCTGATGTGGAGCGGGAGGGAGGAATTCCGTTGTTACAGGACGTTCACGTATGTTGTTGAGTACGGTCGCTGGTGGGGAGAAGAGTGTTGACGACTGCTGGGAGCCAGAGAACTTTCGTTTGGAGGGACCGGGACCAGCTTGACTGGCATGGCTGTTTACTTGGGTTGAGGGAGGCGGTGTGAGTGACGATGGGATAACAGTGACGGCCGGTCGGTCCTCGTTGATCTCGGTTCTAAAAGATTCGTTTGGATCGATGGGCGAATTTGGAATCTCTGTTGAAGGTAATGTCACCGCAGCTGGATCTTGGGGTCCTGCTTCCTGAGTTTGAGGTGTCGTGGGGTTCTGTCGCTCGCGAGGATGCCTAACAACGATCGTATCGCCCTGCAAGGTTTGCGAGGCCTGTGTGGCTTCAGTAGGAGAAGTCATGTTGAAGCAATCGTGTTCTGCTCTCAAATAATTCCCCAGGCAACCAAGTCGCGTCAACAGCTCTCGTCGTTCCGATCCGTCAGCTGAGGAAGCCGGATCTTCGACAGCGGGTGATATATATGGCTGGCGTCTTCAGTGCGTACATGTGCTTTGCATGCGCGTGTGTTTATTATCCTTTTGTTGAGCTGTAAACAGCAAGACGCTCTCTGATTGGTCAGATTAAACCCACTGCGCGAATTCTGTAGCTTAATAAGGTCAAACCGACCGCCACCTTCAATTAAAGAAAACAAGGCTCTTTCAATCAAAGCTAGAATGC
>JAAQPG010001082.1:0-24604 GCA_013186905.1 Fusarium udum | reverse complement strand
TAGTATTTTAGAAAACCCTGTATTTACGAACAAACAAAGCTAATACCTGTGATGGAATCTTCCTCTTGCGCTATCGAGAGTGCCTTGATCATTCCGGCTTTGGAAAAGTCATTCCTGAGCCTAAAAGGCCGCACCTCAGAATGCCAGCTGGCTCTCGATCTTTCACTGAAGATAATGACAAGGGAGCTTTGTCACTGTGACACCAATGGCTTCCATGTGATGTTGATCTGACAGGTGGTCGACCACAAATCAAGAGCTACATCAACAATCTTCACCCTATCTCATACAAAGCCGTCTATTCTCTGATCGAAAAGCTTATTGAGAAATCTCTTCCGGCTTGGGATATTGTCTGCCGCTCGGCTCGCAAGGAGTTCAGGTTCAAGAGATTCGGAGCCATTCACGAAGTCAAGTGGACGTGCAACGTGCCCGAGATCTGTGCAAAGATGCATGGTTGCTATCCCAGCAGTAGATCGTTCGAACAAGGTGAGTATTACGACAGTGGTTCGGAAACTAGTCCTGCATTTGAAGAGGTGAGCGATTGAATAGGGAATGGTGGTCAGAAACTCACAGGATTAAATGCCCAGAACCCTTGGAGGATGCAACATGCCCTCTCGGTGCATCCCACTTCCAAAGTGAAGGATTCTTCCATAATGCCTCACAGATTCAAGTCATTGTTAAGATGGCAAACATACATCTGACTCCTGAGAAACTAACGTATGATGGAGGCTCGTGGCACCTTGAGGGGCGACTCAATGAACATATCTGCGCCACGGTCCTGTTCTACTATGACAGCGATAACATCACCGAGTCTCGCCTTTCCTTCCGTACTCATGCGGACAGAGATAACCTTAGAGATAGGCTTAGTTACTCTCAGGGAGATCACCGTGGTATTAAAGCGATCTTTGCCATCAGGGCTAAAGGGGATAAAATGCAGGATCTCGGGAGCGTCCTGACGCAAGAAGGCCGAGCCTTATTTTCCCCTAATATCTATCAACATCAGTTGAACCTTTTGAGTTGGCTGACAAGACTCGCCCTGTGCATCGCAAGATTGTCGCTCTGTTTCTTGTTGACCCAGTCATCCGATCATCTCATTGGGCAACGTGCCCCCTCAAGAAAAGCATTGGTGGAAGAATGAGCTCAGTAAGACGGAACCGCTTAATTGCTTTCCTAGTGAACTCGGAGATGCAATAACTCGAGAGGCGGACTATCCGTATAGAATAGACGAAGCAAGACGGATCAGAGAAGATTTGATATCAGAGCGAAAGGTTGTGAACAGCAACAGCTTCACACAACGGGCTCATAGTTGGAACTTCTGCGAATACCAACTAATTTGTTAGATAAATCCGTATTGCTCACCATTACTTTATACTGCAGCTAGACTATTGAACTTTTCGCTGGCAAACAGCGCCAAACCTCCATAATTGTGTTCAGGGACATTGAGCACCTTACTATGAATAGAAGATAGACGAACACCGGCTTTATGGCTGGTGTTAAACCGGCCTATAAGCACCTACGCACAGGATCAAGCTGTCAGCGGTACCTCCCAAAGGCGGACAGCATCAAAATCGATACTAGCAAGAAACAGGGAACCCTTCGAATGATCCTCCCAAGCTAACATTTCGTACCCCCCCTTACTAGTAACCTTACCCTGCTCGTTCCTCCACCTGCCAGCGTTTGGCCCATCTTCTGTTCCACCCCTTGCAAACCGCCACTTGACTTCCTCGTTGAGGTCGTACACTTCAATACTCCAGTCACCGAAAGTCCAAACAGCAAGCTTATTTCCACCATCAAAGAACCTTATTTCCAACGTCCCAACAAAGTCTTCCATCATATCACGAGACTCTTTGTCCACTGGACAAGCATCTGTAGAGAATAGTCGTTTCTGCAGTAACTTCTTCTCGCTAATATTGAGGAGAAGTAGCTCGCCACTGCTCTCTCCACCTACAGCAAGCCACGGGTTGGTTGGGTGCCATGCAAGAGTCCTTCTCCAGCGATCAGAACGTTGCCCTTTGTAGACCCAGTGCTGCTCTCCTTCAGCCAAGGAATAGACCCACACGTTACTCAACCCGTCTGTTGCTGCGAAGTAGCTCGAGTCGGGACTGAAAGCACCCGCCCAGTTCTGCCCCTCGGTCTTGAATTTGTACTTTTGCTCTCCTGTAGTAGCATCCCAAATACGGATGGACTCGTCCCATGATACTGAAGCAAAGACTGATTCATCAGGGCTCCATCCTGTCCACATGACTGCATCGTTATGGCCTTTCAGGAGCAACCCCTTGGAAAGATCGTCAGAAGAAACTATCTTAACATCCCATGGATCATCTCCATTCGAGATGGGAGATTCTCCAGGCAAATACGTCATCCAATTTCCGGAATGGCTGAAAATTTGAGACCCGTGAGCTGATTGTAGTCGCCCTTCTATGGTCACTTTACTCGCCGCGATGTGCTTGGAGACAGTGCGACTGACAGCAGGTCCGACAGTCACCTCTAGATGGCGGAGTTCGTCCTTGCTTAGATTGATACCGGCTTCTGCTAACTTTCCTGCAGCAGCTGAAAGAGCGGCCTGGCTGGCATCTCGTAACTGATCGTCATCCAGTCTCGGTGCCGATCCTTCTTCTTCGATGTTCCACAGAATGATGGTAGGTGACTCAGTATTCCCCGAATCGTCGTATATCTGCTCTTCACTAGAGACCAGCATATCAGAGCGGCCAGACCTGAACGCAAGGGTCTCAACTTTGTTTGTATGACCCCTCAGAACTGCAATAGTATCCCAGCTCCCGGTATCGAGGATATGGATGACATGGCCGATTCCAAGAGCAAGATACTTTCCGTTGGCGCTCACAGAACCAATATGAGGCTGCTTTTCGAAGCCAACCTTCTTGATCTCATCATCCCATTGTTGTTTGCCGTTCTCTGCATATGGGAAGGGTTTCCCCTGAGATGTAGCGAAGTCTTGTTCGACGGCGTACCGCCAATCCTTCAGTAGCTGGTCACTTGAGTAGCTTGGCATGGCTAATTGAGAATGAAAGTTGATACTGGGGCTCATTGAATCATGAGTGCCTTGAGAGGCAAAGCTGATATTTATATATACCTATGATATGACATCTCGCGGGGTTGCTGCCTAAAGTCCTATGAGTCACGTGTACGTAGTTCGTTGTCGACCAACAGTGACAAAACAGGTAATTGTTTTGTTCTATGGTACGTCATTCGCTTGGCTTATGGTTGCTAGAAATGGAAGGCATCTAAGGAAAGAATTGTCAAACACTATTGCTATGGCAGTGGCGATTCGGCGCTATAAAGGTGTAGGGACCTTTAACTGGCGAACGTAAACGACGGCCGGCAGTTAATTGGTCTGCATATAACGCTGCCACTATTCAGCGACTATGGTTCGAGGGGAGCGCTATCCGACATGTGGCGTTCTAAGAAACATCGCTAAGATGAGCGTCCCTAGTCATGAACACTGGAGTGCGAAGGGGTCTCGGCGGACCGATAGCATTTGACTGAGTCGCAAATAGAGCCAACCCTACTTGCCTCGGGGGATTGAACTGGGTAGAAACTGATCTCCAGACCACAGTTGAAGCCCGCAGCCTGACTCAGTTGCTGCATCAGGGAGTCATCAAGAACAATACCGAGATCAGATCTTACGCAGACAGATTGGGATGGAAGGGAACACGGTTGTCAGTATCAACTCTTGGGTAGGTTGATACTGAGAGATACAAAAGATGGACAGTTGGTGGTGGCTATGTCGATACTGGCATGATATTCCAGAGAGAGCAGATCGTGTGGAAGCTGCATAACAAAGGGTGTATGTGCTATGACGAAGCTGATTAAAGATGTGTAGTTTAATACTCAGAATTGTCAAGTCTGGCAAGGTAACGTCAATAACTTGAAGCAAGCCTGGAGGGCATGCATGGCAGGGCGCAATATGTAGTTCCCTGTTATGGCTTTACTTCTGTTGGTTTGTTGCTTTGCTATCTATGACCCCAGTCCTACTGATATTGAAACCTCCCTTCAATAGATGCGGCTCAAAAGCGCTTGTCTGCGAACAATCTCTTCCTTGACTCTTATGCAGTTGTAACCAAGAGGGCACAATCTAACTGATACAACTTAGTCTTGACCTTAATTATGTCTAAGGTATAAGAGATTGTAAGAGGCACAGTTCAACAACATTGCCCGTCATGGGTAGCCAATACGTATGCATATACTTCATTGACATAATTTAAGTCGGGTTGAACAACTGCAAAAATGTAAAATTTGCAAAAATAACATACAACAGCGGGGATTCGCTGGTCGTCACCGACCCAACTACTAATCTGCCGGTTAGTGGCTTGACTATGGGAGAGCAGACGGGGTTTCTTTCATAGTCGAGCTGGGTCTTGGCAAAAAAATCGAGTTTTGCCGATATTGACCCGGATTGCTGCGTGCACGTGATAATGCGATCCTTGGCAACTCCGAAAACCGGATACGACAGAGTTCGCTCCTCACCGTTTGGAAGCAAGACCGTTATTCAACCCCATAACCGTTAATGGCCGTTGATGACCGTTATTGCGAACAACTGCACCGTAACGAAGGCAGTCCCACTGCTTCTACCTCCACGCCCCTCCATGTCAATCAGTGCTTGTTTTAGACCGCAGCTAGCGAGCCCGGCACCAGCGCTAACCTCCTAAATCTAAGCGGTGAGATTTAAGTGCTCTTAAATCTAGTAATTGATTGGACCATGTTGGTGCTCCTAAATTTCGCCCCTGGTTTGCTACTCGCCCTACTTTATTTGTTGGCTGAGATGGCTTCTTGAAGCATGCAGAGCAACAAGTCAATCACATACCTAAGCAACGCATTGCCCACACAGCCCCCCCAAGTACCTATGGCTGTTAGATAGGTAGCCACTTGCAAGCATCCCTCTGATCCCCCACCTGAAGGAGAGCCTGTTCTGCCGTTAACGTCACGGAGACACCTAGCTAACGAGGTGAGATAAGGAGTGCCTAGAATGCTATTAATTGTGTTTACAGAGAAAAATACTCAGTAACAATGCTATCGGTTGCATGGGCGACAGGCGAGAGAATCAGCAAGACCATCAAGGTAATAGCCTGGTTGTTGTGCTAATGACTGTGGTAGACCTGTTCTGCCTGATCTTCCGAATCTAGGACTTTTCTCTGGCGTCATGCAGCACATTCAACGACCAACAACGGATTGATCACTTCCCTCGTGTGTGAGTACGTAGTATTCGGCCGCGACCTGCACGACCATGTCAGGTCACAAGCGACCTGATATGCAGACCACTTGCACATTCATCACACAGGAGCCCGAAGACTGGCCCAACATTCTAGGCAGCAGCGTCGATGCGAAGTTGTATTGAGAACGCAGCCGGGCAATTGACTATATATAGCACCACGAAACCCATTCATACAGAATCGATCTTGCGAAAGGAGCAGAAGCAAGCAAACAGACAGTCAAACCTTTGATCCCTCTCCTCAGTCTTGCCATTCCCCTCTCTGGTCACGTCGACCCCCTCTCTTCGATCTCGTCGGTCCCCTTGTCGACCGTCTCGTCGTCCTACCGCTCAGCTTCACCAACAACAATAATGGCAGACGCCGGAGGTGGCAAGAGTGGACATTCTAGCTATGACGGCGTCGTCCAGGAGGCAGGCTTTGGCCCACAAAGCAGCGCCCTGGTGGAATCTTCAGGGGATACAGCAAAGAAGCGAAGAGAAGATGCGAGGAAAGCTCGGGAGGAGAATGCAGTGAAGTCGTCAGGCGATGCAGCAAAGAAGCGAAGAGAAGACGCGAGGAAAGCTCGGGCCGAGGAAAAGGCAGATGATGAGGTGAAGGAGGCAGAGTGATACAGGATGAATCTGCAATTCAGACTTTGTATTGGAGAATCTAAGCCCTAGTTGTCTCGAATACATCCCTCAGTTCCTCCCTATAACCTTTGTACTCATTCACCTTCTTGCCGACCATCTTTAGAGAGTCTTCGCACCAGAACTTTGACAGCTCTTTACTTATGCTGGGTTCCCATTTTGTGCCAAACTGGGGACAAATTTGATCTTGCATAAGCCAGTACATAGCGTCCACTGACTTTACACAATGCCAAAACCAAAATGCTTTTGAGTTCCAGGTCTCTTGCATGACTCTTGAAAGAGAAGTATCAGATTCTGCCTTTGCTTCCTCCTCCTCAAACACGCGCATAAACTGTTGCCGAACCTCGTTGAATTCCTTAAAATGCTCTTTTTCTGCTACCTCATCGATCTTGCGATTAGTTACCCAGTAGGGCGCGGCCAACATCTCCACGGGCAGTGCCGAGATCCATTCCAAGTCCAGCAGACAAGTAACATTCCAGTCGTCATCAACAAAAATATTACTTGCGTGTAGATCGGTGAACTGTAAGGCAAATGGCCCGTTTCGAAACTCTTTCTTGAGGTATTTACAGGACAATCCTCGCAGTAGGGTCCTCATAGCCATACCGTCACGACAATCTACCTCATCGCCAACGTTTCGTTGACTAATAAAATGATTGTCGTGATACGAAATCATGTCAGAAGCGAAGGACTCTGTGCATGAGTATGTCTCCGTCCTCTCGATCGCTCTCCGTGTACCGTCGTTCTCGAAAATCATCATCGAGCATGTCAATGGCCGATTCGTCAGCCTGACGTAGCAATCATCATGAAACTGAAAAGACCCTATTCGTGGCTGAGGGACTCGAGCGAGGGAGAGCATCGCGCGTGCTATACCTCGGAATAGCCGTTCTCTGCGGTCCAAATCCTTAAAATGTCGAGGCCAGGTATTTGAAAGCATTTCTCCCACGCCAGGGCCGATATATTCGAGCAGCATGTATGCCGTTGGTAGATGGTGACGCGACGGATGAAGTGTATACTGGGAGGACACGTTGCGATGTAAAAGATCGTTGAAATGACGCTGAAGTTTGCGGAAAAGGCGTATGTACCAAGGGCGATAGTTCTCGTGGGAATACTGCAACGACAGTCAGATGGGCAGCGTATCAAAGCAAGCAAACGTACGTGGCGGTGATCGGCGAAGCCAAAACCGTAAAGGTAGGGAATGCGAATGTCTGTGCAATACCGCTGCATCCAGACATAAGTTCCGACTTCGCATCTCAGCTTCTCCTCAATGGTACCGGGGTATTGTGCCTCGGCAAGTTTGTACGGTAAACAGCAGCGCAACATCAGATCAGGACGAACAGTACCCGACACTGTCCTGATAGGGATGCAGACATTGAAGCTCCCCTTGATCCATTGCTCCTGGGGAAGAACAGTGCATTCAGCATCGTTGTCTAAGTGTAGATGGTGTCTGACGAGGGACTGAATGGTGTCTTTTTGTCGATCGAGGTTGTCGTAGAGATTCTTGCGACGCTCGGTATATCCCAGCTTCGTAATGATATCGTCATCTCGGCGCTGCGCCTCGGAGTAGTCGATGAAGCTGCCATCGTCGAGCTCGACTGGTGGATTCATGATGGGCGCTTTGAAGATGAATTGTTGACACTCAGATACCCCTGAATCCAGGCATGTCATCCCAAACAGTGAGCGGTCAGCACGGGCAGAATCTCGCCGTTTGTAGTCGCGGTGGCATCCGGCTGACTCATGACGTAGCACTTGCGGCTCAAATCTCCGAGATCCCCATTCGACGCTAAGGCATGGCATTGACCGATTTGGACTAGATAGCCGTGTCGGGGCTGGCACGACGGCACGACATGGCAAGAGTCAAGAGACTGAGTATAGCCATTACCATCACTTGCGTCGTGGCCCGGATAATTTGCGATAAGAATAGAATAGGCAGAGAAGGATATCTAGATTGACTCTCATATAGAATACATCGACGTCCGCGACTCAATTGCACGCCTTTACACTTCCCGTGCCCGCTTGCCTCGTCCATTGGCCTCTGAATCTTCCCGTAGTCGCTTATTGTTAGGCTGGATATCATCGTAACGCCCAACTGTGCAGCTTGATTCACGGCTCAAACCGGCTCCCCCATCAACTTCCGGATCTTGCTCGTCAATGTCATCCCGCCCAACTGTGCAGCTTGATTCACGGCTCAAACTGACTCCTCCATCAGATTCTGAGCCTTCCTGGGGCCGTTTGTCGTTCAGTTGATCGTTGTCCTCCTCTGGTGTATAGCTCGGTTCCCGGCTCGAATTCAGAATAGTTGGTGAAGGACTTGCCTCTAACTCCTTGAACTTTCGGGCCAAGTACTCTTTCTCTGCCATCAATGCAATTTCCGCATAGCTCAATTGCTTACTGCCAAATCTAGTCTGCTGACTAGCCCCGTAAGATATAAGAGACTCGATAGTCTTCCAAGCGCGTGCTTCAGGTTGTACCCCAAGTATAGCATAGATAATTGGCGTGGCAGATGATCCATCAGTAACATCAGGTTTGGCCTTATGAGTATTAATGTATACTTTTATATTGTCGTCAAGCCCTCGCCAGGCAGCACCATGGAGACCATTAGCAGCATTTTCCCGTCCCGGGTCTGCATGATATTCTAGCAGTAGAGAAGCCGGTTCTTGATGCCCCTCGCGGTTGGCCAAGAATAAGGCAAGGTCATAGTCCTCTTGTCTATTAGGAATATAGAACTGGCGCATGAAACGAATAACCTTAGGCGCGTTCTGGAATGAAGCGAGGCAAACCGGAGAGAGCATTCCCTGAGGAGAACCTTTTGGGCGATTCTGTGGGGACAGAAGGGCCCTGAGGGGATCGAAAGGATAGGGAGACCCTACTGGGAAGGGTACATAAACAGAGTGGCGGACAGGAAAGTTGAAAGATTGAGGGTTTGGGGTAGTCATCGTGGATTTGGTTTCTATCGATAAACAGAGATGTATGAAGATGGTTGGAATGAGCTAAGATGTCTTGTATATGAGCGATGCCGATGAAGACAGAAGTTGGGAGAGAGTTGGAAACGGGAAAGACGACCCTTAAGTACTCTACTGGACAGGATAACATGACTAACCACATGAGATTGTCATGGTCTTTTGCATGGTCAGCTGAGATGTATTTCGTATCGTATTCAGTGAACCCACCAATGATCACATATCAGGTTTGCGAATGACTGCATAAAAGCACACGGATTGGACACTGCAAGGACAAGATTGAGGTTAGTTGAAGATAGAGCGCTTGTAAATGTGTAAAAAGGGGGCTTGCCGGTCCAGAGAGATGCCCAACGACACCAGAAGGGCACTCCTATTGGAGATACTCACTGCCTCATGGCCGACAACTTGGTCAATCACATGCAGGCTACCATCATAGCCTGTATGAGGGCCTAGAACGTATTCAGTCCATTGATTCATTCGTAAGATGAAGTCATGGGCGGCCTGTGAGGAAACTGACCCGTAGGCACTGCCCCTTTCCAGCATCAGGGGTGTATGCCCAGCCATGGTTGAGTTAACAACTTCTTGATAGGAGTCGAGACCGGGGTTATGCTCAATATGTAAGGTCAATGGGAAAGATACATGTCACGGTTAATTGAAGCAGCGGGTAACAGTTCTTTCAGAGTAACACGGGTTTGACTATATACTCAGTATAAACATGATCTCAGTATGAACATGACCTCAGTTTGTGACTGATCGGTCATCTTCGAGCCAATGTACCAGATCAACACTTTTCCTCATTGCCCAGGCCAGATCGGCACATGTCCAATGGTATGGCCATATCCCCCGAGTATCCAAAGCATTACTATCCAGTTTAAGAAGTACCAAAAGAATCTCCTTAATTTGCTTATCATCGTCTAGGTAGAGTGTATGAATGGCAGGCGGGACTAAATCCACATCACTGATACCCGGTAAACACAACTTCTGATAGAGGCGCTTAATATCCTCAATCTGGCCCTTTCTTGCAGCAATATGTGCCGCAGTTGAGGTATTAGCGGTTTCATTTTTCTCAGACTCTCTGCCTGCAAGGAGTTGGACAATGCTAGAGTGTCCTTAAAGACAAGCTAGTGAGAGAGGGCTAATAAGCTGATTTTCTTGATGAGGATCAGGGAATGTTGAGAGATGTTTGACAGCCTCTTCGTCTCCTAGGAATGCTGCAGCAGATAGCGGTGTGACGTGAATGACACAGCTTTGACAGGGTTTAAAGATCGGGGCTTTTGTAGAAGGGTCGACTTCAAAGTCATTATACAGAAAGATGTTTTGGTCGAGTTTCAGGGAGCACTCAGCCTTGTATCCATCCGGGTCAAGAAGTTGATAATTAACCCAAGAAGCAATAGTTTGGCTATCGAAATCGAATTTTTCGCAAGACATGATGTATAATTGAACAGTTGATGATGGGACTGTGATAAACGAGAGGGACATAAGCTTATATAGATGACGGAGGCAATTGCATAGCCTCACCTTGAATCCAGTGCCACTTACCGGTGCTACCAGCGTCCAAGGGGGTTCAAGAGTGCATAGAAAGAAACAGTATACATTGCAATATTAACAAACAGATGAATACAATCCAACCAGGCACATGTAGTAGATACAAACTCTCGAATTTCCTCTGTAGCATGAACTTCTTTCTGCCTTTATTCGCTCTCCTGCTCCACCATGACCTTCTCAGTCTTTGTCTCTTCTGAGCAAGCTTGGTTATAAGACAGAAGGTAAACTTCTTAGTACGGTGGTAAGCTTCCTCCAGTTGCTCAACAAGAGCACCATATGTCTTCTCTTAAGTCATGCAGTTTATCCCACTAGAGGCAGGCGGTAACGCCCATCGCATTCCATTTAGAAGTATCCTCAGGTAAAGGTACCTCCCGTACTGTCTTTAGGAAACCTTCTAAATCTTCATAGGGGCAGCCTTCTCTATGACTTCAAGTGTCTTGAAGAAACTGAAGGATATCTTCAGGTGCAAGAACTGTCCTATCCTGGAAGGCTATCGGGTTGCCTTGGCTATCCAAAATGTTAGGTCTCCCCCAGAGCCATGCGTGTGCAAGTATTGAGATTAAAAGTCTATGACGAGCGTAGTGCAGTCTATGTTGCCGTTCTGATGCATCTATGGATGAACGAAAGAAGCTAACCATAGATACAAGTTTGTTCTGTATACGGACTTTGAGAGACCTTTCGTTGTTGGCTTTGAGTAGAAATAAGCCATCTCTCTTTAAAAATATGGTAGAAGGACTGATCCATGGAACTGGCTGAAGGCCCTGTAGTAATTTCATTTTATTTAACAGTGCTTCTCTCATTTCGTCGGGCTCGCGATAGATAGGCGCGCAGAGCATCTTTCTTGGGAGGGATAGCATATTTAACTTATAAGGAAAGGGTATTGGGCAAACAATTGAACGGATGACGAGTTCAACAGACATCTTGTGGTCTATCTCAGGAGCTCTATATAAGAGATCCTTGGCGAAGTCCAATCCTGTTGTCTAGCTGTTAATTTTAAAACTATGTCAAATTTAGCAACAGCGAAGTATCTGTAGAAGTGATGTATCTAATGTCACTACGCGCCGGCTATGAATTAAACTTCATGTCTTCAAATAACAGTAGTCTATTGGTGAATCGGTCAGAAAAAGTGACGGTAGCATTTCGGCCCCGTGTGAAGGAAAAGTGGACCAGAGCACGTTCAAGCGCCGACAATCCCGCCCTCCGTCAGCCCGGGAAGGTGGACCCATACCGGCGTTGCCGTGAGGGATCGTCTCGACGACGATGATGATGGTCATCAGCGTAGACTTAAAACTTCACAAGTGGCTAGAAACGAAATTGTATTGCGCTCAGGAACAGGGGGTTAGACGCCGCTCTTTTTTGGGACGTGGACGTCGACAAATGAAGACTTGCCATCAGAGTCTGCCTTGGCTACAGGAAGGCGACGACAGAAGCAGGACCCAGAAAGTCCGCTAAAGTTAATAGGATTAAATTAAGGCACTGCATATATCATCCGGAAATTTACACGCTACATACTGTAACGCACCATGACAATGTCTTCCACCCGCTTGACCCCATATAATGCTATAATCATTGAATCACATGAAGAGCTGCGATTATACAGTGTATTGGCCGCGGTGTTTAATTGGCTGTTTCTAGCTGGTTTTGTTGTTTTCCCCGGAACATTCACGTCTTTAGGTAAAGCTGCAGCGTTAAGCGAGTCGAAAACTGGACAGGCGGTGCAGAAGGTCATGCATCACACCCCCCTCATTATCATCAGGTGCCTGTGCTGCTTCCTTGGTAGCATCGGCATTGGGTGGATCGCGTGGAAACGCAAAAGAAACCATATCTGGCTCAATAATCATATCTTCATGTAGGCTCCAGAATCGTTATCTTATAGCAATCTCTAACCTTTCTCAAGACCCGGATTATTAAACTCAATGGTTGCCCTTCTCATAAGCCTTACCAACATTTATACTGCACAAAGAGGCAGCTGGTCCAGTACGGCTATCATTACTGTTTCTATCATCGGAGGTTAGACGGCAATCATAGGAGTATTTTTCTCTGTTTACGAGCTATGGCTGCTGAAGAAGTTGAAGAAGCTACTGTGACCAATACTGGCTCAGTATTCTGTCTTGTATAGATTGCCACACAATCCTCGCCTGGATTCAGTTTTCTCCAGAGCCCAGGTGTCAGTCATTACCGCCAATTTTCCTGTAACTCCGTATATTTAAGAATGCTTTCTTTCGAGGTGCCTAATGAAGATCCCAAAGCGGGCGAATTCCTTTTTGTTCCTTCGGCAGAATGGACAAACATAGAGGTTCTTGGCGTTTTTGCAATGCGCTGGTCGTTCATTTGCCCGAAGAGCTCTGTCGTGACATTGGAGTCGATAGGCCAAATTTGGTGGGAGATCATCCGGCCAAACTTCAGGAATCATGACGCCCGATTCGGGGCAATCTGGAACTAACTGTCGACTGAGAGGTAGCTTGGAGAAGCTATCAGCTTTATCTCTTCCCAGGACCCCCAAATTATGCATGTGAGCAAGTGCCTCTGTACAATGATCGACTTGTACGCCAAACAATGTTATAGTGGCCATGCATGTTGCGGGTACGTAATGGTGATAGTGAGATAGATGTGACAGAGCTTCTACAAGAGGAAGTACTCTGAAGTTGAGATTATGATCCTCACATCTCAGAATATACTAAAGACCAGTGTCTGGGGGATACTGGATGATCGTGCTGTTCGACAGAATCCGCTTGTTTTCTGCTGAGGCGTCCTGAGATTGCAGTGGAACACAAGGACCGACGGCCGACTATAGAGTGAGAATGAGCGAGACGACAGAGGAGTGAGAAGAAAGTCTACCTCAAGAGCAATTGTTCTTGGTACGCGTTCAGAGACACGATTCTGGAAAATAACTTTATAATTGTTCTTCATGGCAGGCGTGTATAGGTGCAAAATGAATGCAGAGAAAGAGGGATTTTCGTCAACGTGGGCAGCGCCAGATACCCGTCAATGCGGGGCCGGGCGACGTTGGTTCCGCACGGAATATGTGGGTCCACCTACGGCGCTTACGCCGTAGACTGGGGTGGTGTGGAGCCAGCCACTCCGATATCACACCTGTCACGGAACGGCGCTGGGGTTCAAAACGCCTCCATCAACTATAAATATCACCCTTTCCTCCAAGCTCCTTCTCAATCCAACGTTCTTCTTCATCTTCGTACGCGACCACAATCTCCAACATGACTCTGCCAGTTACGGCTTGGAAGTGCTTGTTTATCTATAAAAGCGACGAGGCGCTGTGTCCCACCTACGCTCATATCGTCGGACCCAGTTCCCACCCTCTACTACTTGAGGTAGCAGTGCCGCTTCACACAGTGGTAACAAGGCCTTATGTGGTTGTATCACAAGATATCACTGTGTCTATTGACCACATGATAAGCCCAGAGAAGAGAAATAGGCACGGTTACATCGTTGCCTACCAGGAGATGCTCATGCGGTTTGTCGAAACCGCAAGAGAGGGGATTCGCCGTCATGGAGCCAGTCTTGGCGACTACTATCGGCATCGCTACCCAAACTTCAGATCTTGGGTAGAGTATGCTGTTCTATTGCAGGACCTTCCAGTTAGTCAATCTATTCATCCGAGTGTATGGTTCTGACATAGACAAGTTGGAAAATCTTCCCCCACTCAGCTCGGAGAGAGAGGTGCAATTTCGCGACGCGTTTGCACAGGCAGCATCGTTTCTAGCATTTGATGCAATGAAGCCTCATGAGACGATCTCTAAAGAACTACAGCAAATGGATTCAAGTCAGATTGTTTCAAGAATACGCGAATCACTTGAATTCAAGTTTCAAAGCGCTCATGGATGCCCTTCTCAGGATTTCACAATCGTCTCCCACGTTAGGCAAGTCCTTGTACGCATTGGTGGGCGCGGCAATCGGGCTCAGTTAGAGCTATTGGGACCGCACGTGGAAAGCATCGATCTCTCATTGACGTTTCGATCTCTCATTGGTGGATGCAAGACTGTACGCGAGCATTGTCACACTGATGAATTGGTCCAACAAATAAAACTTGCTCGAGTGTTCTCTGGGTCCGTGGTGGACTTGGATTTCATCCGAGACATTTTTACGAAATTGAGTTTGGAGCTATCGTTGACGACAAGAGTAAGTCTCATCAACTTGTGCCCTGGCTCTATCTAACATTGACCAGTACCTCCCTTATCTATGGGTATCTCGCTTGTCTTTTCAGCAGAGAAGGAGCTTCGAAGCGCTTGTTGAAGAGGCCTCAGCTCTTTCCGACCAGGCAAGACACCCATATAACATTCAGCAGCTGTTCGTTGTCTGGACCTACACACAGGGTTCAAGTGCCAGAAGCTGTCAGAAGGAGATAAAACCGCAGTTAGAACAACTTTTCAAAGTCGCAGCAGGTCACCTCGCCTTTTCAGAATCCCGAACGCAAATAGTCCTCGATACAATGACCTTATTTTGCATCACTAGGCTATTCATGGAACACCAGCCACGCAAACAGATATTAGACCCTCTCAACCGGTTTGATGCTATTCTCAACACAGGCTATCAAGCAGATACCCCAATGGTGCTCGAATACTGTCTTGTGTCCCTTCACCGAGTTCTAGTTGCCTCCGACTTCCCTGGTCGCCATGTGCACCTGGCCAATTTCGTTGCCCAACTTGGAATACCTCAACTAATGCTGGGAATGAATGATTACCACTTGGATGTTTATTGGTCTCAACGGCTACTGGGTCGCCATTCGCATCTTGGTGCTTTGAATGCCACGCATCAGCAAGTTGGGTTGTCTATAAAGCTAGCTCCACTGCAGTTAGATGGTGACGCTTCTGATGATGATTGTATTACGGTCAAAGTTGATGACCAGAATACAAAGACCCTGGTCTTACTGGATGAGGATACGTCTAATGAAAAAGAGGACCTACAAGAAAGAGATCATATGGCTTTGAGGCTAGAAGCAAGAAGACGACGGAAGTCAACAGAGTTGAAGAGATCAAATGGCTCTAGACGCCTTCGGGAGAAGTACAAACACAACCAGCTAGTCCGCCGTTAGTCATGTTCTTATGTTTAGATGTAATGAAGAGTTTTTCTGCTTAAACTGCCTGCCAAACTCTTGGCGACGTAATTTAATTGCTGTTAAATCTAGCACGTACCCCAATACGGAGTATATAACTCAGTGCCTCTGATGCAATATTATCAAGCCTTGACAAAGCAAACCCTAACTCTAGTATGTTCTCCCAACTTCTCTACACATCTATCATGAAGTACGCGGGCCTCTCAGCCTTGCTACTCGTGGAGATAATTTGTCTTCTCATTATATTCTTTGCTGTTCCTTGCACGACAGCGTATTTCTCATGGTTCATCCACCGACGAGTCGCAGTACTAGATATCCCTGAGATAGAGCACACCCAAGCGACGTTTTTCATCACCGTATTTCACGCTTTCTTCCTGACTCTTCTTGCATGGGGGACCATTCCATACTATAGCTACAAAAGCGAATTGTCTCGGAAGTCACACATCTGTGTCTCTTCTGGGCTCTGGCTGCTCTTTCTCGCTTATATCAGCACTTCGATGTTCACGATACACGTAGTCGCATACTGGGAAGGGATCTTTGATATCAATAACATGGCCGCCATATCTAAGGAGTGCAAAGCTATGCTTTTTGTTGTCGCTATATCTCTCATTCTGGCCCTCGTGCTGATCACGACCTTTATGAGGCTCGAAGACCATGAAGGTCTGTTCCCGCCTCTCATGGAACAAGTATTTGCAGATTTTCGATTTTCGGTACGCAGGATTGGCCGTTTCATCTATTCGAAGCCTGGTGGTAAAGGGATTGACGCTTCGGCAGTTGTGCATCGAACAGGTTGTGTCGGGAGTGAGAGGTCGGGTCAAGCATCAGAGGTGATGGGGATAGATACTGAGAAGTAGAATATAGTATGTGCCGTCGAGAGCCTCATGCTCTCGCAGAGAATAAATCCCATCTTCTGATTCCATGTGAAATCTTGCTCCTCTAGCTTGGGACCAACTATTGAGACCTGGCTGGCTTCATCAACCAAAGCTGGTAGAATAATCTTGACCCAGCCTGAAGATACAGAGATTGATCCAGGCTCATGTTGATAGAATGATTTATATCTGTGAAAGGGCTGCAGAGGTAGGATGCCTTGCTGAATCTACGCCACAGATCAGTTTTGTTCAATCTCTTCATGACGGAAGATTTACCAGATGCCCGACTAATTGATCTACTACTGCGTCATAGTGCAGGGTCCATTGAAGTTCAAGTAGTGGCGTGTTTGGTACTTCTCGGCGGCGTTGATGATCAACCACATCTCTTACTCCCTCAACTAATTCCTGGAGAGCTTCTGAACTGTCGAATGCTTTAAAGAGCGACGCGAAGCCAGCGCGAAGGGTAAGTCTACCATGAGACTGCAAATCTACAGTCAACTCACTGCCTGGGTTCTGTTGGCCCTGATTAACCGTTGGGCCAGCTAGGGCCGCTTGTTCTGGCAGGGGGAGTGTATAAGGAACTGGTCTTCTGCTGTCAAGAACCGAGACAAAATTTGCATACGCTTCCTCATTAAGCACAGTAGTACCTAGAGCCTGGCAAATGTCTCTGTAACTGTTTGTAAATTAGTGGTGAGTCGTCGCTTGTTCAATGGCGCATTACCTGTGTTCAGGGTGCTGATATTTCAGAATGAATGCAGGCGAAAGCGCTAGTGATGCCTGTATTTCGGGCTCTATGTTTACCAAATTAGGGAAGCAAGCATTAAAGGCGTCGGTGTCTTTAGTGTAGTATGCGAGAAACGAGGGACTGATGCGTGCTAGGGCATATCGATCAGAAAAGTGAACGAAGTATGAGGAAGGTAACCCTCACAATACAAGAGAATAGCTTCGAAAACGCGATGCTTCCATCCTCTGAGGTATAGCGGATTCATAGCTTGAACCATGCTGCGTACAGATGACATATACCTCTGGATTGTTAGTTCAGTCGCTGGCCCAATCTGTAGTCTGAAGTGATTATAGGCATCTTCCTTCCTATTTAAATGCCAATATACACAACAAGTTGCAATAGACATAAAATTCCGTAAGTCTGGCTTTGCGATTCTGTTCTCAATTATATCTTTTGCTTTCTGGTAAACATGTTCAGCAGTCGTGTATCTATGGATTTGTCTGGCCTGTTGCCATCAGGTTTCATTCTGGGGAACCGAGTCTCGGAGCTTGGCTAAGATGTCTTTATCTCGCTTATGCGGTGGCTTCAAGTGACTTAGCTCGAGCTGGAACTCAGTATAAGAACCTTGCTCTGGTCGTATAGGGGGTTATCAGCTCATTGCCAGGTAGTTCTATAATATTCGCACTCCCACTGAAGAAATTGCCACACTTGCATCACGATATTTGGGAAGAATACCAAGAGAAAACAGGGGTTCTATTGGCCAATCTCGATGATGCGCCTTACCTAAAAGAGCCGCAGTAAGATTCTAAACGATTTAGGTATAGCCTAGCCAGTAAAGGCTTGTCCAACCAACATCCAGGCTGCTTATCTCTTTCCCCTTCCCGCGTTCTCATGCTTGCAGTGAGTACAGGGCAGCCCCCAGTAGTCATAAATTCCTGACTACCTCCCCCCTCAGCCTCTACCCTGTCTCGAAATTCATTCCAATCAATCAGGCCATCCTGACGTCCATCATCAGTATGCAGGTGAAGATTTCATGCTAAACTCGGTGGCGGTCTAGGTGTAACAGGTGTAATGTGCAGCTGTGTCCCGTGAGGTCATTGTAGTCGCTGAACCACACCCCCTTCCCCGGGGGGGGATGATGGGGAAGAGACATGCATGATAAGTGTGACACTCATGAGAAATAGTTTTGTGGAGATCGGGACTGATACAGATGAAATCACCGACTGATCCTGTCAAGTCAAGGGCTCCTTTTTGTCCTTATTTCACAGCTTCTCAGTCTTCCCATCAACCAACAGCCTCTTGGAACCGAGTCCCAATATCAGGCTTAACTCACACGACTGCCGCTCACGGACAACGTCCAAGCACTTCAAGGCATCATGATTTGCATCTCAGGCTGGAAGCACATCCTCGTCGCGGCCATCTTCATTGCCGTATTCTTTACTGTTCAGACTGTCCCTCCAACCCCGCGATGTATTGAACCAAACCATACGCCTCCGAAATCAACGGTGCTCATCGACGAACAACCCGAGCGCCCCAAGCCCACCGTCGCTGTACTGGCAACTGGGGGAACTGCCTTGGGCAAGGGTGGTTCCCCGACAGACACTTCACATTACGTATCCGGCGCCTCTCATATCGACTCCGTTATAGATTTGATCCGACTTGACTTCCAGGAAATTGCCCATGCGGTTACGCACCAGATCTTATCAACAGACAGCATCAATTTTCATGCGAAAGAGCTGATTACCATACGCAATGGCATTATCGAATATCTCAGGCGTCCAGAAATATCAGGTGTCGTTGTGGTAACTGGAACAACTACAATGCACTTGGTAGCCCGTTTTATAGAGCATACAATACCGCTCTTCAACAAAACCATTGTCCTGACAGGGGCAATCAAACCGCTCACGGCATATGGTGCCGAAGGACCAGGCAATATACTCTCGGCCATACAAACAGTAGCAACCCATCGTCTCAACAGAGTGGTAATTCTTATGGACAACAAGATTATGCTTGCGCGCCGGAGTTACAAACATCACAACACCTTCGTGCCAGGGGACGGATCGCTTTTGGGCAGCGTCGTGAACTTCCGACCAGAGATATCCAACGCACCACGTGATAACCCCAGAACATTCGATATCCAAGATCTAGAGGCATACAGCAAGATTCCCAGGATCCAGTATTTCCATCCCATGACGGAAGAGGCAGAATTTGATCGCGCCATCGAGGAAGGGGTGGAAGCGGCTGTCCTAGGAGTATACGATGATGGATATTTCCCTGAGCGTTTGACAAAGGGACTCAAGAAGCTTACAGACCAAGTCGGTTTTGTTGCAGCAGCAGTCAGCTATGGTCATACATTCGATGTCAGACGCAGAATTGACGGAGTGGTGCCCGCCAGTGACTGGACTGACCGCATCCTTATGATGATGATGCCATTCGTGCTATCATCAAACATGACCTGGGAGAAAAGAATGGAATTCATTGCAGAGCCCTATATCAAGAATGAACGAGCTTGTGCAATGGTACCTACGCGGGTGAGCCGGAGTCTGGGTCACAGTGTCTGGAGCCTGATGACAAGATGTCTGCCATTTTTGAGACTTGCTGTTTCTTACATCCGTCTCTTCCTAAGACTTATTATCTTATTATTCTAAACTGACAGAGTAGTAATAAATAAAGGGGGTTGAAATGAACTGATAGATCTAGTCTTTCTCAGAATAGCAAAACAATGATCAAGAAGGCACATCTGACTCGCCCCCTCCGCGCCCCCCTATCCATGAGGTGTAAACAACAGCACCTACACAACCAAGCCCATCTCGGTAGCACTGAAACGTGGTCGTTCGTCGCCATCAGGAGCCTTTGACCTGAGCCTTCTGTGCCATTCTAGATTTCCAGATGATACATCGATGACTTTGTCTGCAACAGTTAGTTATGGGAAGTCCTTGAGAGCCCTCCCCTTACCTCCTTTTCCTTGCGAAACGAACTCCTTCTCACATAGCGCTACCCTCAACAACTGGATAGACATCTTTCGTTTAAGCATGGGGACTCTCGGTGTCCTATTCCGACGTTCTCTATTTTCTAGAAGCGGGCACAGGGCGGACAAAAATTCTAGCTTCGATCAGTCCTTGCATTGAAGAACAGGCATAAAACTTACCAGATCGCTCCATATGGGCCCCATCGACCATCAGCCGAAGCTCTGGACTGTCTAAACTATCGTGCTGGGTGAGAAACCTAAGCTGCATCTCGTAGAAGGTATTCATCTCTGCTCGGTCTCCCAAATCCAGCCTGCGTTGTTTGCCAAGGCAGGCATCCAAAACTTCCAACTCGTGGACCTCACCACATTTGTAACAGTGATGCTGCGTCGGTATTGTATGATGTTCCTCTTTGCTGTGGGATACTAGTGTGCTGCGTCTTATGAAAACTCTGTGGCAGACTCGGCAACCATATACGGTTTGTTTAATGAGACGTTCCAGTGCTTTTTTGGATCTCGAAGGAATTTCGTTACTGATATCGTCCACTGTGTAGCATAGTAAATGCAGGTTATATGCAATTCGCACTTCTTGTCCAGACCAATCATGCCCTGTTGAAGTATAGTTGTCGTGAGAGGTTTGGTGGCGTCTGAGGTTTAGACCCCCATGAAATGTTTTTCCACATTGCGTTTCACCCACTCTCAATGTGCACTTGCGATTGCAATCGTGTGATTGAGCATGATGAAAATGACGGTCACAAGCCATACAGAACGTTGAGTTGAAGACCCATTGATGCCTGAGACAGTTAGCAAAGTACATATAAGGCGAATTATGTAGTCACCTGCGAAGTATTGGAGTACTATATTCCAATTCCTGTTTCATTTGATTGACGCTTTGCCTGCCGTATGCAGCAAACCTTTCTAGACCTTGATGACAGTCACCAAGGGGTGCGCTGTCAAGGATACTGTGCTGAGCGGGCTCATAGTGTCTGTTTTTGAACCAGAGCTGGATATCTTTTGCCCATTGGCGCTGATATTCAATGGTTTCCAATATCACGGGTGCAGATTCTGGGACGGATTCGGTAGTGATTGTTGTATAGTATAGGAAAACGTCTTTGGAGGTTTTTCTTTGGCAGGTTAATATAAGTGGCAAAAGCATGAAGGTCGGTACTTACGCGCAAATCTCATCAACCTGTTCTTGGCACGTTGGAAATTCTTCATGGACGACCGAAATCGCGTAATGAGGCCAGTCTCTTGTTACTGATGATACTGATTTGACTTCAGCACATGTTTGGTTGTTGCTGCTCATCGTGGCTGTCCCCAGTTGATTGGATTTACCAGAGCAAACAGCACGGCGAGGGCTGGGGATATATACTGTTTGAGATCATTGTCTAGCCAATTTGACCCTGTACAAAGTCCCCATGGCTGCTAACAGGCTGGGACATGGCGGCACATGGACCTTAGCTGAGTCCAGGGTGCCCAGCTGAAGGGTGTAGAGGGCGTGTCGGGGTGAGTACTGCACGATTCGGACTAGCAGTTGCTCCCCTGCCTGACCTGACAAGGACGGCTTTCAATGTGGGGCTTGAGCAGAAATCGTAATTGGCCTTGCTGACGGTGACATCAACAATAATAACCTGTCCTGGAAATCCTTGGCACTTCACACATTGAGTTACTATGTTTTCTGGAGGCCCGGCCGCCAGCATGTCGGAATTTTCAATACCCGCAATTGATATCCCGCAAGGTTGCTGTCAACTTGTCAAGGAGCATTTTGTTCTTCCATTCTGTGCTAGCCTGATAAGAGACAAAGGAGCTATTTGTCATCAGCACTTATGAGATGAGAGCCAACAATTTTCATGTGATATCAAGAAGCTTATCGATAAGATCTGAGATTGAAATGATGTAGCGATTTATGCCTAACAATATGTAGTCCCAATAACATAAGTCCTTCGTCAATATAGATAGCGGTCCTTGTACGGTTTTGGTTCCCGATAATGTTCAACGGCGAGGCGTGCTCTCCCTGCTCTTGATCAGTCATATTTCTTGGTCAGAAAGATGTAACTTACTGAAGGTATAGCCAGTGAAAATCACTGTTTCCCTGTGCCATTGCATGCCGAGCAGATTTTGGTCCCCTTCATTCCATCACCATCACACTCTTCGCATTTAGACATCGTAGCGTTACAGAAGACGACGGTGATCTGTTCAAAGTTAGGCGCGTGGAACGAATTTATATTTTTATGGTGGAATCCGGTGGGCGCGAATTAAAAGTAAGCGCCTTTGCGAGCCACGTGCCAGCTTGGCATTAGACCACATGACAAAAGAGGGGTCGTACCCATCCATTTCGCCAGTCTTCTCTCCTCATTCACAATGTCGTCCGTACAATGTCAGACTTGTTATTGCAATTTTAGTTGCAGCGATTCTCTATCCGCTCATATTGAGCACTTTGACGTCTGTTAGTGATATCTGTTTCAGCTCTTGAGAAACTAACTTGGAGAGTAGTCTGAAGAATGGCCTTTAATTCAAGAGCTGACTTTACACCGACATCATATTTCCAACAATGAATTTGACGCATGGCTCCTTACTCAAGAGCGCGCTCTGCGACGACAGGAGAAGTTCGACGTGGAGTCTGAGGCAAGGCTTCTGTCTCAAGAGCGCGCTCAACATCACAAGCCCAGGGAATCGCATATCTGCCAACGCTGCGACCAGTCCTTCAAAACCTTGAATGACCTTGAGTCTCACATCGGGACCTACCAGGTCCGTCTTAGTTCCTAACATACTACCTTTCATGCTGACAACCCTTGAGCTACACGAAATGCATTCACTTGGAAAACTCGCTCGATGTCGTCTTCATTTTGGCCCCCCGGACATCACCTATGCCCGCGACAACAACGATCAGTGTCCAGTGGAGGGCTGCTCTCATAAGTCTGATGACCTTTCCAACCGGAAACGGCATTTTGAGAAGCGTGAGCTGCCCATTATCATCTGATGATGGACGATGCAGCTAATACGCCTGGCAGATGTCGAATGCTTTGTAGTCTGCCCGGACACAAAATGCCAGCGGAGCTTTGACTATGCTAGTCCATTTATACACCACCAATGTACAAGTGAGCGGCATGTTGAGCCGCATGTTGCGCGTCTGAAGAAGGCAGCTCGACAGCGGGCCGCTCAGGGATATCAGCTTGCAACAAAGGCCCTTAGGAAAGAGGCCCATGGCAAGAAAAACCGGGAAAGTGCTCCTCCGCTATCTGATCGCCCAGACAAAAGACGCATACTCTTGAGCCCATCACAAGCCCCCATTATCGAAGAGTTGGATACTGCCAGCAATATTCCACCATCCGACTCCAGAACCAACAACACCGAATCCTTCTCTGCATTGAACCATCGAACGCCCGCCCAGTATGACAACAATCTCAGCGGTGACTTCTTCCTCACAAACGGAGGCGTCGGTATGATAACACCCGCGAATGGCGATCTTGATGGCGCCTACTACCTCATGAATGACTTTTCCAGCACAAATGATGGTTTCTACTTCACAAACGAATATACAAATATGGATAGCCAGATCGGCGTGGAACTTCCACAAGAACACCCTATTAGACCCAGCCTTGGAGATTAGCGACGGTATTGGCAACTGACAGTAATATTATTATGGAATGTCTATTCGCTCGAATTTAATAACTCTTCGCGATTACTGCTTTCTACCAGTATATATATCCAGCTTGTCTTGTTCGTCACACGATGCTGGAAGCTGCACACCAAAGATGTTCTCACGGTCCTTTTCTGGGCGCTGCTCGAGCTGCTTGAGGTAATGCTCGAGCCAAGACAACTTGACATAAGAGTAAATATACGTTCGTTCCTCATGTCGCTCGAAAAAAATTCTTGCATCACAGATGACCCTAGAAATTGTGAGTGGCGGGCTACAGATAGGAAAAGGTGAAAACGTACAATCCTCCATATTTGAATGAGACGCTCTCTGCCTTGTATCCCGCATTTTCCAGGTGTGCCGGTGCTGCCACCCAGAGATGAGTTGCTCCACGCGATCGCTTGACACGACTCCCTGCCTTATGAGATCCAGAATAGAAAGTCACCCTTGAGTTCCTGGGCCAGGCTTGAACAATTAAGATGTCTGGTTCTTCTCCGCCGTTCCGAGACGTACAAATATGGCCTGGATATGCAGCAAGGGATCCCTGGTGTGCGAGTAGATACCGTGATCCCACATCGGAGCTTAGAGCGTGGATGGTGTTCTGGATGCACTGTTTCTGGTCAGTGTCAATCATGGCAAGGAGTGAGAAACCGACCTCGTTCAAGAGAACATGATCGCGATAAAATTGAAAACCCGATTCATGGTTCATGTAGAAAGACAATTCACTACCACGCATAAAAGCAATCTTCGTTCCTATTTCCGCGTCATCGATCTTGTGGAATCCCTTCTCTTCGATGTCGGCTTTTGCTTCCTCGACTAAAGTGTTGGATGCCATGTTGATCTGATGTGATAGAGGTGAATGACGACAAGGAGAACCCCGCACAGGACGGAAGTGAGAAGGCGAGGTAGTGTCAGTTAAGTCCGCGACTATCCGTATCTACCCATCCACCCCACTCGGCCTCTACCCCTGTAGTCATGAATTCGT
>JAAQPG010001081.1:0-24907 GCA_013186905.1 Fusarium udum | reverse complement strand
AAAGTGAGTAAATAAATAAGGTTTAAGAGACCTTAAAAAGGTCAGATTGAATTAGTTAAGTTAAGGCTAATTTATGTTAGCCTCGCATCAGATAAGGGAAAATACGCTAAGATACGCACGGTCAGTCGGGTCTGAGCCGTGGTTTTCCTGACACTGTCATACGATGGAACACAAGCTTGATACTTCACAAATTGACTAGTTATAACGTGCCAGCCTTCAGATGCCCGGAATCCGTCTCATTGGGGTCTTATGGAATCTTATTAATGATCACATCAACAATGATGGTGGAATGTCCACTCTGAGGCTTGACCTGAATATGATATCCAAGAGAGGGAGGAAAATCAAAAGACATGAAAGGTTCATCCACCGGTTTGAAAAACGTCTCCTTCCCCCACTCAGAACAAGCGACCTCGTAATAAGGGGCAGTTCCCATACCAAAGACCTACACGGGACCATGGATGTTGACCCCAAACCAGGAGCCGTTGGGTGCATACCAGATACAATAACCTTCTATCTCGCCCTGTGCCCAGGCCCCAGTGATAAAGAACCACGCTAGAGATGTTGAGCCAGTACGGAAGTGTTTGTATGGCGTAGCTTTTATAGACAAGATCCAGTCCGGATGCACTTGGGCATCGTAAAGGGTAAGAAGATCGCCGCCTGTTTGATTCCACCAGGTAAGGTTGTATGTGGCATCTATATCACGGGAATCCTGATGTTTCAGATCGGAAGACGAAGCATCTTTAGGTTTGGCTCTGTGCTGCTTTAATGCTTCTATGGCTGCTTCAAATAGTTTCGGATCTGAATCTACGGTTATGATGTGTTCTTGTGAGTCGTGATCGACATAAAAGATTCTTACCATCTACGATTGATTTGAGTGTGTCATGGCTTGATCGCCTACACTCAGGCGGAGGGGGCAGTCCGGTTTTGTCTGCGGGCTTGGCCGGGCGAGGTGCATTTGCCCTGACATAGTTGGCGACACCTTTGATGATTTAGTGAATGTCTCAACACAGATATTCGTTACCCACTTTCTGGATGAGCAACGTCGGTCAACCAACGTCCCGCTTGAGGAAGGCAGCTCATGATATTCTCTGCCCCCTCATTCTGTGCGAGAAAAGATGTACTGGGGCCAGCAACAGTAAGCCCGTTTGCCGATTCGAGCCATAGAGCGAAAAGCAAGTCGGCTGCATCGACATTTCCCAACTTTATGCGCGAAAACACAGTACCAGAGAGTAGATGGTCTTTTAGAGCATCAAGGCCTTCGGACATCGCTCGGACGAACAAATCAACAGTTTGTTCAGTATCGAATTTGACTGAGCCATAATGTCCATCTAGCCACCAATACGATTTCCCGTCCCAGCGTAATTCTAGGCAAGACATAACTATGAAGTAGTTTGCTAGGATTCGCAGAGTAGCTCTTGTCGTTGGAGGTCAGATGAACAGAAACTAGAAAGCCGGCGCTTCTTATACTCAACCTGCTACCTGGAGAAAACCAACTACACTAGATCCAAGTCGATCATGCCATTGCCGGTCTATCCGCTCGCAAACGAACTCAATCTACCAATGATTTACATCGAGACGGGAAGGCGGCATTGAAATCTCCTACGATTTGCCGTAATCTCCACTGAACTCACACAATAGGGTTTGAAGATGCTGCCACCAACTCCTATTGACTTCAGCCTTCAAGCCTGACCTCGTGGAAATCTCGTATTGCGACTTCCCGGCTATATTTTGCGATACTTCCCAGCTCAAACCTTCTATTCGCTAGGCAGTGACTATCGCCACCGATTATAGTAGTCGACTCTTTTAGATAGTCTCCTAGTCATAGCCAGCCGTAGTAACCACTCGAAGCAATTTAACGATAACATTCTAGAAGAATTCAAATACTAATAGCGGTCCATTGCTGGAACATCTTCTCAAAATCCCCAAATAATGACTTAGCTATCTATCAATGACAGGTCTTGTTTTGCCTTACTGTTATGCAGGGTTGAAAGGCTAATCCACCTCGGATTCCACCATATATGGCTCCTCATCACCCGCTTATCCATACCAGATATCACTCATTAGCCTTTGTTCCCCTTGATTTCATTCCTGAAGTCAATAAAGTCCTCGATGCCTTTCTTAGCCATGCTATCGATATGGGGCAGTTTCTCTTTGAGCCACGCTTCTTCTTCGCCCGCATGAGGCGCAGCCATTCCTCCCTCACGAATTGTGACTAGCGGGATGAATTTCACCATAATCAATCTTGTCTTCTCATCCTCATCGCTCCAAGTTGGCTTCTCAGTCGGCGACGTGGTTTGGAGCGTTTCGTACCAAGCTGCTTCGATCTTGGCACCGAGCTTATCGAAATCTTCTTTTGATCGGGTCGCAGACGTACGAACATTTCCAGAGATGCGATTTGATGTTAGAGGGTGAGATTTTGCAGCGACGAAGTAAGTGTTGTCGGTGTTGTCTTCTGCGAAGAAACGTACATGGACCAGGAATGCTGGTGTCTTGAAAGCTTCGCAGTGAAGCCTTGTAATTGCGGTTGCAAGACTTTGACGTTGGCCCTGTGTAAGAGGACAAGAGTGGTGGACTTCGTAGAAAGGCATGATTAACCGGGTAAGAGTTCTTTATTAATAATTGCTGGAAAGGAAGTCAAGTTATTGGCCTATGGAAGCAGTTAAATGGAGGTGATGTCAACTTATACTGGTCACAAATGCGGGGTCGGCTTGTTGATCCGTCCAAAGGGCGAGATATAGCCGTGGACAACATCAGGGCTGTAATTACAAATTGCCATTCATTTCGATTCTAAAAACACTGATAAAGCTAAGGTATTTCATGGACCTTTGGGAGGCACTACTCCGGCCACATCGAAGTTTTGCTTTTCCAATATTGATAATGATTATTAATGAGGTTGCCGACGTAATTTCTACCATTTCTCAACGTATGGTCGGATATCGATCTCCTGGGTGAATGCAGAGCGATGTTGGGTATGGAGATTCCAATAAGCCTCAGCAATCTGCAGCTTTCATTAGTAACTCTCAAGCCAAATGTACTGGTGAACTTACCGCATCAGGACTAATCTTTCCATCCTCGACACCGTCATTAGCAGCCCATTGCTTCGTGCGAGGGATATCAATGACTCCGTCAATCACGGCATGAGCCACATGGATACCCTTTGGACCGAATTCGCGTGCAAGAGATTGATGCATCGCGCGTTGGCCCCATTTTCCAGCTGCAAAAGTGCTGAACTGCGAGGAGCCCTTGATGGAAGCTGTGGCGCCAGTGAGGATTAGAGTAGGAGGGTAGTGAGAGTTTGGTACTGCTTCAAGAAGATGAGGGATAGTAGCTTGCGCAAAATTGAAGAATGCTCGGCTTGTGTTGTTAGTTGGGTGTATCTTCAGTTCGGCCAGACAACATACATGGATCCATCAATGCTGGCATTGAGATCACTCTCTGTGAGCTCCAAGAAAGGTTTCTTAGCAAAGCCGCCGCTTCCAACGTTGTAAATAGCGGCCGCGAGTTGACTATCTGGCAATTCCTTGTTGATAGTCTCAAAAGCCTTCTTCAAAGACGCAGCGTCTCCAACATCAGCCGAGACCCCGATCGCCTTACCACCCGCCTTTTGAACGTCTGCAAGAGTACTCTCGTAACTCTCAGGTCGACGAGCAAGCAATACTACTGGGTATTTCTGAGCGAATCGCAGAGCGACGGAACGCCCTGATTGAAGATCAGTAAGCAGGGGGAGTTGAGAGGAGGGGTAGGCTTACCAGTGCCAGGGCCAACGCCAGCGATGAGAGCGTAGAAGGACTTGGATGACATTTTGATAATTGGATGGTTGTGTATTTTATGGATGAATTGAGAGATAGAAGAGATATTTGATCGTGAAAAGATCGTGAGAATTAAATAGAAAGACCAGTGTTCAAAGTGGCATAATCGTTCTGTCTCGTTACGTCATCTGCTTATAAATATTGCTGCAGCGCGATGGCGTTTCGCGTCTTCAAATCAACGCCGACGGTGGCTGACTGATGAACCTCGGACTACCGAAGCATTAGACTGTTGACAAATCCGAGTATCAAAGCGCCTTTGATCTATTGCTACCTGGCATTCTGCTATGTTATCCAATATCGTTCCTAACCTTGTCTGCCCATTTGCTCCCAAGCCCATTGAGAAGAGGGACGCGAATAAAATCCGCGATATCACGATACAAAACCTCTCGCTTCTGCTTTCCAACTGCAACGCTCATCTTCTTTGCTTTTTTCATTCCTTTTTTGGCCTTACCAAGTTTCGATCCGACTTCCCATATCATCCAATCCATGGCCACGCGAGTGATCTTGCTATGGTCTTCCCATTTAAATACTCCCATGTCGCTATTCACATCGCCTTTCAGAACTTGCTCGAAGATTGAGTGCAGAAGCTCCGAGCCCTTCTCCTGATTTTCAGCGAGGCTCGACCATGAGCCGCCGGTAATAAGAGTGACGGTTGTCAGGTTGCGGCCACGACATATTATTCTAGCAATCTCTGCCTGTCTTTGTATTAGCAATATTTCCTCGCTCACGGTTTTTGGTACTTACAAGTTTGGTCGGCTCTGGAATAAACTCAAACACCTTCAGCTCTGGAAGATTATCAACCAGAGTCGAGACCGTGTCAGGCTCCAAGCACGTTATTTTGTAGCCACTCGTGACACCCCTGTAGGATATCTTCAGCTTGGTCAATTTCTCATGTTTAAGAATAGCTCTAACGAGTGAGCTCTTCAGATCAGGGTTGACCGTGATCTCTTGACGGTATTGACCGTAGTCATGCAGCTCCAGACAAGTCAAAGTGTCGAAAGACGATATAAAGTCGATTCTGGCGTCAACGTGCGCTTCTTGCTCCTCGGGTACCGCGAAAGAAGTTTCTTTTCCCATTTCAATGTCCAAGTTGCGCAGTTTGATCTTGGGCTTTTGATTATCTCGGGCCTTCGAGAAGACATCGCTGAGATACTCAAACAATATTTTGAGGTCATGTGAAAGATAGCCGAACTTCAATTCTTCTAGCGCAACAAAGTCGACAGCATTTGCTAGAGCGCTCAGAAAGTCTTCATCAATAGTTGCTCCAGTAAGAGAGAATGATTTGAGTGAGGTAAGGCTCTTGCCTTTCGGCCAGTCATCCAAGAACACAGAGCTGAACGATCCAGTCTCTATGTCCAGACTCCGAAGGGTTGTCCGAGAATTGAGAATCAAGGATAATGGAGTATTGTCTTTTCGGAAGTTGGGGCTAGCAAAACCGAGCAGATGAACGGCCAAGTGTTTGAGATCTTTGATTTTAGCTAGTGGTTTGGCTTCGCTTTCTCCCAAGTTACCGGCAGAAACATTCAAGGCTCTCAGATTCTTTTGGCTTGCTAGACTCTTGGAGATAGATCTGAATCGTGTTAGCCTGAAAATTCGTAGCAGGGGAGATTTCGCATACTCTGTGATACTAGAGGTTTCGACGACCTCAAGATTGGTCATGTTCTTCAGAGCTTCCTCGACATATCGATTCACGATGAACTTGTGGTTTCTTCCCGGGTCGCCGATGAAAAGACAGGCTTGGCGGACGTATTCCCCAAAACGAGGCTTCTTTTGGGGATCAACAACATTAGGAAAACTTTCTTGTTGGCCTCGATACTGGCCCTCCTTCCTGAGTTGCTTTCTTTGATTGATAGAGAGAAAGGGCTCAAGGGTTCGAATTAGCTTGGGAATATGAGCGTGATACGCTACAGAGACATTGACGCGCTCGTAGAGTCGAGGTGCAACCATGGCCAAGTAACTCTTGCTTGTGCAGCAGAGCCTTCCGAGCGTTCTAGTATCTTCGATCTGATTGCGTTCAGCACTTCGCTAATTGAGTAGTGGGTGGCGTTCATCTCACATGGTCCAAAATTAAGTTCAGAATCTCTCGTGGACAGGACCAAAGAAGGTCGGTTGCTGTACTTGTTGATGACTTCGCGGACAATTCTCCAGCCTTCTTACGACTAGTTTCTGCCCTGGCTTTCTTTGTAGCTGGCCTTCCATCATTGCTGGCGACATGTCTTTTCGCATTGCTGATGACGAGGGGCTTTTCGTGCAATTCGCTCACTGTTCCTTTACGCTTGCCTGTTTTGCTAGGCATGTCAGGGCCGGAGTCATCTTGGGCACTTGTAGGCGCCCGGTCCTGCAAAGCGTGGAGCCTGGCGCTCCTTCGGGTGGACATGATCAAATCACGGCAAAAAGATATTCGGGTGCAATAGTGGGAGCCTCGAAGGCTGTGGAGGAGATGAAAGGAGTATAAGCCGAAGCTAAGGTTACGCGACGTGTTACCGGATCCTGAGCGACATCACGTGACAATGCTGAAAGTGTACAGGAGTCCTAAAGTCCTCGGGGAATACAGCCTTCATGATATGACCGTATCACAACAAAAGTTCTGCGACATTGTTACTATTTAATAAGACTCTGCGGAGCTCCCGGCCCCATCTGCAAACCCAAGAAATACATATTTAGAGTCTGACTCCTCCCCCAATTCAACCCCTCAACACACAAACGAAGACACAAGAACGCTCGACTTTCATGTTTACGACCTTTCGAAGATCCATCAAGTCTCCAATCAAGGGTTTCATGGATCCAGGCCAGATGCAGAGAATTTCTGGGGGGTATCGCATGCCGCCGGAATGGCAAAAGCACTCGCAAACGCTGACTGCGTGGCCGTCTCCCGCCTCGATTATAGAGGAGAATATCCTTCGACAGGCGCGCGCAGAAGTCTCGGCTCTTTCCAATGCCATCTCCCGCTTCGAGCCAGTCACAATGTTTACCCGCCCAGAAGACGTTCATGAAGCATCTGAAATGGTGTCTGATAACGTCACCGTGCGACCACTGGCTATGAGCGAGCTTTGGATCCGAGATACAGGACCGGTCTTTGTTCATGGAACGCAAAATGGCTGTTCTACTGGGCTCAAACTTAACTTCAATTACTGGGGAGCCAAGATACCATCCACTGGTGATGAAGCTGTTGCTGCGAATATCCAGATTCCAGAAGCTTCAGTCATGGACTATAAGGGTGAAAAAGACGGAAGTGCGCCTCAGGAAAATGCCATACCTATCATTGACGCCGGCTTCACTAGCGAAGGGGGCGCGATTGAGGTCGATGGAGATGGAACCCTTCTGGCGACTGAGAGCTCCATCATCAATGAGAACCGTAATCCGGGCAGATCGAAGGAAGAGCTGGAAGGATTATTCGAGAAATATTTCGGCATCCACAAAGTAATCTGGCTTACTGGCGTCAAAGGCTATGACATCACTGACTTTCATATCGATGCATTTGCGAGGTTCATCAAACCGGGCAAGGTTCTTCTGAGCAGACCCTCTGACCGTGCTGATCCGCGGGTGATCCAAGCCTACAAAGAAGCCAAGGAGACTTTGAGAAACGCACTAGATCATCGAGGAAGACAATTAGAAGTCTTTGAAGTTGATGAACCTCATCCCAGTGACCTCCCCGGCGAGAATTGGGATCATTTCGATGTCTCTGTTGCTTCATACGCCAACTACTACCTCCCCAACGGAGGCCTAATTATGCCGCGCTTTGGAATTGGAAAGCTTGATGATGATGCCTACGCCTTGTTCCACCAGCACTTCCCAGATCGAAAGATTGTTCAGGTTGATTTGAATATTCTTCCTAAACTCGGTGGAGGAATTCATTGTGCTACACAGCAAGTGCCGGCGGAGGATTGGATGCAGAGAGGAATACGAAGAGGGGAATTGAAGTTCTAATGTCGCGACTTATGCATTTAGAGAGACAGTGGTAATTTGATGACGGTAGTCAGAGGGTTGTCGAATAGTACTAGCTTTTCTTCAATTAATACTCTACTCAATTTGATCACTTAATCCTTTGCGAGGGAGGCAAGCATGATAATGGATTTCGTAACAATAAAGTTGAAGGAATATATCTATCTCGCATAAAAGGTTTCTCTTGGTCGTTTACTCATACCGTCGCTTTGATAATACAGGACCTCATCTTCTAACAAAGACGTCCAGGCTGTGTCAAATTCTCAATCTGTGTTGCTGTACCTGGCCACGGCGTACAGGGCATCGCGATTGTTGTTGCTGCGCATGGCGTGGACGCCATGCCCGTCTCCATTATTGATGTTGCACCTGGAATTAACAGACAGGGGGTCTCAATAGTCGTCTCTGTGGCGGGTAGGGACGTGGAGGTCTAACCCGTCCGTCCCCTCCATCGTTGTTTCTGCTCCTAGCATCGTCGTCCCCCCATTCTTCTACCGCCGCCCATCATGCCTCCCATACCTCCACCCATGCGTCGTCCGCCTCCCATTCCCCCCATCATACCGCCGCCACCCATGCGGCCTCCTCCCATGCCTCCACCCATGCGACCTCCGCCGTGGTGGTGGTGGTGAACTTCTTTGACAGGGCGAGCACCCATCATTCCACCGCCGCCAGAGCTATAGCGGGTTTGGCTTCTTCCGAAAGGGAGACACATTATGATTGTAGTTGTGTGCTTGGTGTGGTTTGGGTTGTAGGTTTGGGTTGATTGAGTTTGTTGCTGGTTTGCAGTGGAGATAACTCGTTTTAGCTTCTGTGGAGTTTGGATGTGTTTAGAGTTTGTTGATAAGGTATCTGGTAGAGGGTATCTGAAGGATTTGAGTTGAGGTATTTAGTGGTTTGTTATTGATGATGATGATAATGAATAGCGACGAAAGGAATTAGAGGCGGTATATATAGTCTTCAATGCCATGTATGACATCTCCATGTCGGCATTGCAACCCTCAGTCAATTGAAAGGGGATAAACTTGGATTCATCGATAGTTTCCGTATGACGCCACTTCAGCTCCAAGCCGTGACCCGGAAGGCGCAGAGCGTTGGCAGATGTCATGGCTGGGGCCACCTTAGGCCTAGGCCTAAGGTAGGCTTGCTGGGCCCATCGGATACTACCTAAGATAGAGTTGTGGCTTCTCCGTTAGATGCAAACCTTGTCATGCCAAGCCCCATGCTCGTCAGACCCAAGAGAATGGGGTCTCGGCGGCGTCGTCATCTCTTACCATGCCAATAGCACCACTTCCCTTCACTAAATTATTAGTCTCTGATCTCTCGGTGCGCCAAGACTTCGGTTCAATCGGCTTGCGATAGCTTGATAACGAGATTCGATGGTCTTGGAAGGTTGTATTGATCAACTGCACGTCAGAGCATTTCAATTGAGACACTGATATTCAAGGAAACTTCAATTCAATTGACTTTGTTTGATAATATCATTTTGTTTTCATTGTCCTGTTCCTAGAGGCCTGCAACACCTAGCTTGTAACCCTGCCTTGCTGCCGACATTGCTCTCGCTGAGCCCTAAATCAACTTGTTCAACATTAACGGCCGGAGTTACATACTGCGTCATTATCTCAATTGACTCCTCAATATGAATCAAAGACTCAGTGTCCTTGTCTTGCTCACGGACTGACTCGCCGCGACTCAAAGCCCTGTCATTCCTTATTTCTCCGCCATGTACCAATCCGCCCCAAAATCTAGACGCGTTCGCATAGCCACTGGCCCTCGTTTCCCAAAGATGGTATGGTAAAGTTGTGTAAGGGAGTATGTATCTATGAGTAAGCGACTTTTGAACTCGTAGGTATCGATACTTGATAGTGAATGCTGCAGACAAGAGGACAGGATCCGTCAGTCAATAGAAGTTGCAGTGTTGGAACGTCTCGGCCAGGATAGTTCCTGTTATTCCAGTTCATTTTAGGATCGCAAATCTGTATTTGTCGAAGCATTTGATTCAACTTGCAATTTGTATCGTGGAAGATGGTATTACTGAGGTTGTCGGGCGTAATTGTCCCAGCAACATGCTTCACTTAGCAACTTACCCTTTCAAGTGAATCTGCTTCTGCTGGAAGAGCATGTAAGGCAGCCCTGATTGAGACAATCTCAAATTGAAAAATTAAAAGCTACTTGTAGTATTAATGTCCAAGTTGTAAGCCAGATGTGTTGTGTTATTTGCAGTTGAGATCCATGGCTGATAGCTATATCAGCGCAGAGAACTTAAACTTATTGAGTTCATCACAGGTCTCCCAGCCGCTATTTTCATTATCCTTCTCAATATGGTCCAGCACTTAGTATCATAGTTCAGTGTTTTCTCATTTGATCCTTGACTCTTCCGCACTATAGTGGCTTCCAAACTCCGCTCCCTACTCTGAAGTCCGCAATCCTCTCTGCCGCACAGTCAACCGTCTAGACATCTATGTATACGACTATTTGCTGTCCATGGAATTAAACTTTCGGTTGATGAGTTGCTGACACCCATTGCTAGGTAGGATACAATAGTCCGCACTTCGCACTCCGCAGTTACGAGCACTTGGCCTAGTTTTCGGGTATTTAAGCTGATCTGGCCTCGAAGTGCTCAATTTCTAAAGCAACCTCTCGTCTATCAGCTGTCGCAATATTAGCACGATCGCTCTATCATACCAGGAAAAATTCTCGCTTTAAAGCTCTGAGTTTGTCAGCAAGATGAAGGTCGCGATCCTTGGTGCCACTGGTGAGACGGGTACTTCAATCCTGAACGCGCTCCTCGACTCAACGGAGCCGCAATATGTACGTCAGGCTTCATTCTTGGCATAAAGAACCTTATTAAATTGTCTGATACTTAGGAGATTACTGCCCTAGTCCGTCAATCCTCACTAGAGAAACCCGAGGCACTTGCTCTCAAAGAGAAGGGAATTAAAGTCGTAGCTGCGGATCTAAGTGGCCCTGAAGATGAACTCACGCGAGTCCTCGATGGTATAGATACCGTCATTTCAGCCATCAGTACTGCCGGCCTCCTTTTGCAAATCCCTCTCATCAATGCCGCTAAAGCCGCGGGTGTCAAGCGCTTCTTACCTTGCTGTTTCGCCCCGATTATGGCCCCAGCAGGTATTTTAGGGCTGAGGGATATTGTACGTCCACCCGAGTATTACGTGGCTTCTACTGCTAACAGGTGAAAAAGAAAGAGCAGGTGATCAATCACGTCAAGAAAGTCAAACTTCCTTATACTATTGTCGATATCGGCTACTGGTATCAGCTGATGCTACCTCGCCTGTCCTCCGGCCGTATTGACTATGCCTTGCCAATCACTCTAGGGGGTATTCCAGGTGACGGAAACACACCCTGTGCCTTTACAGATCTGCCGGATATTGGAAGATGGGTCGCTCGTATTATCGCTGATCCTCGGACCCTGAACAAGATGGTCTTTGCCTACAACACGGTTCTGACAATGAACCGAGCATACGATCTGCTGGAAGAGGCCAGTGGTGAAAAGACTGACCGCAACTACGTAAGTTTCTTATCTGTTCTGAATTGAGGAACCAAAAATATGTACTGTACTAATCAGGTTTGGGCTTGTAGATCTCAGAGGCCGCGGTCATGGAGGGAGTGGCCAGAGCAGAGGCTGATTGCCCGCCTGCGGACTCATTCGACTACTTCGAGGTAGTGAAGTACCAATACTTCAACGCACTCGGAATTCGTGGGTATAATACTCCAGAGTACGCGCGTTACTTGGGATATGTAGATGCGACGGAACTCTATCCCGACATAAGAGTGACCACCCCGGAAGCCTATTGTGAGAGGCTTTTAAGTGGCAAGGCTACGATGATCTATCAGCGGTTGATGCCGGCCGCTCAGTAAGGCGAGAGGTGGCAAGGATACATGACAATCTACCTCTTTTAACGTTCTGGAAAGCCTCTGCTCGACTCGAGCTTGGCCCATTTTCTTCTGTTCTCTTATTAATCGAATATTGTTTCTGTTCACAAAGCATTGGCAGCCTAAGTCAGCGCATCTTTGCTGTTCTTCCCCCTCCAGACCTCCAAAAGGCGAGTGGCTAACAGGAATGCACTGCGCTGTAGTAAATTTCAAGCTCTCGATCTCAGAATAGGCGTGTCATGAAATCTGTTAATGGTGTTTTGAAGACTGAGAATTGCACTAAGATATACTTCTAGCTCCTCCATACGTTACAAGATCTGTGGTAGCCCTTTTGCAGATTTGGTAGATTTTGATGCTCTCTTTGACGAACTGGTTTGCGGCGGCGGCCAGGCAAAGGGGTCGTGGTCAGCTAAGTGAAAGGGAAATACAGAATGGACTTCCCACATGAAAGAGTCTTTCGGATCGCTGTAATGAACATGAATAACCCTATATTTCGTATACTGATGATATAGTTATGTCGATGAGGGGTAACAAACCTCTCAGGTGGCGGTTGACTTCAGCATGCATCAATTCTTGCATTCATGAGTTTGGCCAATTATATGCATTACGTTGTCTTTACCAGCTCTATGTGAGAGCTCAGGTAGTAGTATATTGCATCCGTTATGCGAGTTCCGTTTCGGAAAAAGTTAAGAGCGATATTGAGCAAACATTGGCAACGTGGTCATCCTCTTTGTGACCTCCGTAAACTGACGGAGCGGATGTACTCAATAAGTGCGCGTGCCCAATCCCAATAGTGCCAAGTCTCTCGACGTGCCACGGCTATCAGCTGAATAGATAAATTTAGCATATCTCTTGGTATTCCTCTCTTTTAATGTCTGGGCTTCCGTATTGATACGGGCCTCAAGAGATATAAATATACGTGAGCCAGTTCGACAACCGTAGGAATTGGAAACAGCAGCTCCAACACTCGACCCGGTCTCCAAGATGTCTACTCACATAACTGTTCTTCCAGCCTCAACAAAGGTTGGAAAAGAGACCACCCGCATACTTCTGGCCTCTCCAGCCAATTTTACTATCCGTGGCATCTATCGCGATACCTCCAAAGCCCCAGATGAATACACAAGCCACCCAAACTTCAGCTCAGTCAAGGGCGATGTTGCGTCTGAGGAAAGTCTTGATTTCAGCAATTCTGATGCCGTTCTCTATGTCCCGCCTCCGACTTATGAGAATATCGACCAGAGCGAATGGGCCAAGCAAACGGCAAACAACGTCAAAGGTGCCTTGAAAAAATCAGCCGTCAAGAGGCTCGTTGTTTTGTCTGGTCTGGGATCTCAAAATGACCATGGTATCGTAAGTAATCGTAGCCAAGTCGTCATCCGTGTCGATGCTGACGATGTAGGGCTTTGTCCGCTTGAATCATCCACTGACAAGATTCTCAAAGACTCTGTGCCTGAAGTGACTATTCTACAGTCAACTCATTTTCAAGAGGAGTTTGAGTACATGTTTCAAATGCCTTTGGGAGATCCGCCAACAATCTCATCATGGATCGCACCAAGGGATTTCAAGATCCCAATTGTCAGTCTCAAAGACGTTGGCGAGGTCTGCGTAAAGAACTTGCTCAGCAAGCTCGGAACTCCCAGTCCGCAAGTCCTCAAGATCTTTGGCCCTCGTACCTACAGTTCAATCGATCTGAGAGACATGTTTGAGGAAATCACTGGCAACAAGGTTGAGCTCGGACTTGCGCAAGGTGAGGACTTGAAGGCTTTCTTCAGACATATCCTGCCTGAGCATTGCATTGCAGACTTTATGGAAATGATAGAATCGTCACTACCTGGTGGATTGATCGCCAAGGAGTATGAGGCTGATGAGAATACCGTGACTGGAAAGGTTGACATGTTGGAGGTTTTCCGTGAATTAGGTAACAAGTATGGCTGTTCCAAATAGAGCATATATAGGCAGCTCCAATGACTCTCGTTTCAATTATGGATGTCGGATAAGGGGAGATGTATGCGAAGGCGACCTGTGTCCGGTATGCTCGCCTGCGTTACCTGTTCAACGCGGATCATTCTTACAGGGCTTCGTGAAAGTTCTTATGCTACTTTTCTGCACAATTCGTCAATACATGTAAGGCAATACATATATATCAAGGGATTTAGTTTAACTGTTACATTTAATTTCAGAAGGTTTCAACATCATGTGAGCCAATAAACTCTGAATAGACCAAACAGCCCGACTATCTGCTGTCAGGAATGAGCAAGGGCTCAGTCGTCTGATGACATTTTGATGCATCTAGTATAGACTATCAAAATAGTATTCAGTGTATATGTTACTACATTGGGTGGCAATTGGCTTCACATAACATACATGGATCTATCCGTTGATGTCGATAAACTTTACGTGAATCGCGAGATTTTAGCCGCATCACCACAGTGACAAGGTGGGGGGTTCAAGCTGCTCTATCAATTGACAGGCAGCAGCAGATAAGGGTAACAATCGGCTCGAAAATGCCGTGATTCATCAATCTACGGATACAAAGGTTCCTTCCAATGGATATAAATGGAGATCCTTGCTCCAAATGCAACGGAACTTATGTTTTTCAGTGTGACCATGATGCTCTTGTTAATCTGAAACAGGAAGGTGGCTGGTCGTATCGCAAAACTATATGAGAAGCTTAAAGCCCCCCGCGATTTTATATCTTCACCAAGACAACAACATATATCGCCATCACCAGAAAGTATGTGGTTTGCTGGCTGCGCTTCCGCTGCCCTCTTGGCGCTCACCGCCAGAGGAAGCGCGTACAGTATCCCCGCCCTGTCCGCTCGAGCCGACTCGGACTCTGGCTCCATAAAAGTTCACAACATCTCGGTTCCCGTCGATCATTTCCACAATGAGACCAAGTATGAACCTCACTCGGATAAGAAGTTTCCCTTGAGATATTGGTTCGATGCGCAGCACTATCGCGAGGGCGGACCGGTCATTATTCTCGCCTCTGGTGAGACTTCAGGCGAGGACAGAATTCCCTTCCTCGAATATGGCATCTTGAAGATGCTGGCCAATGCGACTGGTGGTGTTGGAGTAATCCTCGAGCATCGTTATTATGGCACCAGTTTCCCTGTTCCGGATCTCAAGACAAAGAACTTGCGTTTCTTGTCCACTGAGCAGGCTCTCGCTGATACAGCGTACTTTGCCGAGAATGTCAAGTTTCCGGGTCTGGAGAAGCACAATTTGACCGCTTCCAACACGCCTTACATCATCTACGGTGGATCCTACGCTGGTGCGTTTGCTGCTTTCGCCAGAAAGATTTACCCCGATGTCTTTTGGGGTGGCATCTCCTCTTCTGGTGTCACCGAGGCTATCATCGACTACTGGGAGTACTTTGAGGCTGCGCGACTTTTCGCACCCGGTGACTGCGCCAAGGTGACACAAAAGCTCACTCAAGTTGTCGATAAGATTCTCACTGGCAGCGACAAGGAGGAGAAGAAACAGCTCAAGATTGCGTTCGGTCTCCTTGGTCTACGCGACGACGACTTCGCATCCACCATTTCCCGCGGCATCCAAGGACTGCAAGGAAACAACTGGGATCCTGCACAGGATTCACCTGATTTCGGGATCTACTGTGGTAGTGTTTCTTCTGATGCCCTCCTCTACGCCAGCACTAGGCCTCTCACACCTTACGTCAAGAAGTGGCTCTCAGCTCATGCCAATAAGAATGACGTCAAGTACTTGACGAACCGTGTCCTCAACTATATCGGTTACATGAGGTCAAACGTCGAGTCTGATAAGCAGGGAGGCTGTCAAGGCCAGACTCTGAATGAATGCTACTCTATTCGCGAAATGTATGGCAGCACTAGTCTGAACCCGTCATCCAGTGGACGCCAGTGGACCTATCAGACATGCACACAATGGGGATACTGGCAGACTGGCTCTGGTGTGCCTAAGAACCAACTTCCTCTTGTCTCTCGCCTCGTCGACGTTGAGTACAGCACAATACCCTGCCGAGAGCAATTCAACATCACTGCCGAACCTGATGTCGAGTCAATCAACAAGCTTGGTGGCTGGAACTTTAGCTACCCGCGCGTGGCCTTCATTGACGGTGAATACGATCCCTGGAGAGCCGCCACACCTCATGCCATTGGTCTTGCTCCCAGAAAGTCAACTGCCAGCGAACCATTCATCCTTATTCCGTACGGCGTTCACCATTGGGATGAGAATGGTCTGGACCCTGACGCTACTGAGATCGGCCTCCCTCCTCCTGCTGTTGCCAAGGCTCAGCAGGATATCGTTGACTTCACCAAGGCTTGGTTGGAGGAGTACGAGAAGGGGAAAGCGAAGCGTGCGAATGACCTTTGAGATGCGACAGCTTGATATTCTCTGTACATAGTTAAAATCATGCTTATGATTATGACTTTGAGCTTAATCCTAGCAATACAGTTCTCTGATGTTGCACCTCTGTAGTTCTGGCCTCATCCTATCGTTACTCTCGATGAGTACCTTCCGTAAAGTATTATAGCGCATAAGGACGTTCCATAACATGAAGTATCGCTAGAATCTTTATGAAGACTTGTTGCTCATCCAAGAGCTTAAGACAGGTGAAAATATATGCAACTGCAGAGCTCGACATGTACGACATGTTCGACACTTCTTCATATCTATCCTTCACGAGACATCACAGGGAGACTTTTAGGACGAGTCACTACGCCATATACTGCATGCAGCCAGCAGCGTTGTTCGTGCCCAGTTGTTATATTGAGCAAAGGAAACGTTACAAGGTGTTTCATGTCGAAGTTCAGAGCAAGCAGCGTTACAAGAATAGTTCACAGAGAGCCATCTTAAGACATGTCACTTAGGCATTGGGTAGGTTCAAATGAATGATAATCAATGTAATTGAATTATATCTTGGACTCGAGGTCACATATATACAGCAGAATACTCAAAAGATTCATCCCATTCAGGATAGACAGGCTTTTGTCCTTGTAAAACCCTTTCATACACAACCACGCTTGGTGGTTTGCTTAGTTCATGAGGTCACGAGCGTGACGGCGGGCCTTCATGCCACGCTTGGCCTTGCAGCCAGTCTTGGCGGGCTTGGTGGCGGCAGGAGCCTCAGTCTGGACAGGAGTGGCAGGCTCCTGGGCAGCAGGGGACGTCTCAACGGGGGCAGAGGGCTCCTCAGCGGCAGCGGAAGTAGCAACAGGGGCGGCAGCGGATGTACCAGCGGCGGGAGCCTCAGTCTGAGCCGGGGTCTCAGGGGCGGCAGAGCCAGAGTCAGAGCCAGAGTCGGAACCAGAGCCAGAGCCAGTGGTGGGTGTACCCTTGGACTTCTCAGCGAGCTTGCCCTGGGTAACCTTGGTGGACTTGATGGTCATGGCGGGGCCAGGGATGGGGTAGCTGGTAGGGCTGTTGTAAAGATCGAAGACGATGCCCTTCTCGGTGGACGTGTACAGCTCAGTTCCGAGGGTGCCCTCGGGGAGCTCAGAGCCGGATCCAGAGATCTCGAGGTTGAAGCACTGAGGGTAGTTCTGAGCACCGTTCTCCTGGCCAGCGGCGTGGAGAGCAATCATCTCGTGACGGAGAACGTAAGGACCGGGCTTAATGTTCTCAGGGATCTCGATGAGCCAGCCATTGTCGTTGGCAATCAGCTCGTCAGAGGCATAAGTACCGGGGTTACCGGACTTGACAAGACCAGCCTCGTCGATCTTGAAGAACTTGAGAGTCTCCTTGTCAACAGACTCACAACCGGCAGAACCGCAAGAGGCCAACATGTCAATGACCGGGCCCTTGTGGCTCTCTGGCCACGTATCCCATTTGATGTAGATCTGTTCGCCCGCCTTGACCTTAGCGTGACCCTTTGCGTTCTTAGCATCGCGGTGGCAGATGATGTCGCCGGTGCCGAAGGCATCAGGGGCGACGAAACCGTTGTCGGAAGCGGTGGTGGACCAGGCGATAAGGGTCTTGGGGTTCTGTTCGTAAGGAGCAGAGCTAGCATCGTAACCGTCATAGACGGCGCCAGCAACGTTGATGGAAGAAACGTGACCGTGAGCAGCAACGCCCATGGCACCGGCAACGGCGGCGAGAAGAGTCTTGGAGGTGAAAGAAGGCATCTTAAAGTTGTGTAAGAAAAATGGGTCTTTGGTTTTGTAAAAGAGTGGTAATATCCGACTGGCGGTTTAAGTGAATGAATGAATGAAACGACTTCTGTCAAAGAAGTGTGAAAGAATGTGCAAGGAGCAAAAAGTGAATGGAATGAACTGCTGAATGAGCCTGAGTGAAGAAAGAGGGTGTCTTGGAGAGAGGAAGAGGGCGGTTTATATGAATGTTTGGAGACCTGAGCTGGCGGGTAAAGAGCCTCATGGCTAAACGGATCAGTTTCCCGCCTTGGATAGATTGAGGCAGGGATGTCATGCTCGGGTCGATATGCCATCAGGGATGAGGGTGGTGGAGGGTTGCATGGTGTTGGCCAAGGCGGTTTCAGCCCCTGTGGTTTTGGGGGTATGATTGATCGAGATATAAGCAGATCATGCAAGTATTACAGTGATTTTCATGGTATTTTAAAGTTTAGAGTCGCATTTTACCGACAGTATAAGTCGAGGCTAGCATCTGGATCTTCACGATAGTCTGTAGCTGACCGAAGTAAGATTGATTATTGCCAAGAAGTGGCAGAACGGTCTTTCAGTTGAATACTGTCAACACCGTCCCAAGCGAAGTGACAAGCCCGTCTTGCAAGCGAGCAATCCATCTCGGCCGAAGAACCGCTGTACCTGAAACTGGGGCAGAAGACAAGATGGAAAAACACAAGCGTTCTTTCGTTCCTGCTTTAGCGCCGCAGGGGTCATGTCAACGGTGTTTATTTTTCCGCAAGTCCCCATCTCTAGACCCTTGCAGGCCCAAGCTTTGGGTCAGTCATCCTGAGACGATGGAGTTGCTTCTGTCCTTCTCCTGACGTCGCTTACAACACGTCCCCCTCAGTACAAGTTCAGACGAATGAAGATGGATCTATTAACCGCTGAATAGATTAAATCAACGGATGAATTAACCGATGGAGGCGAGAGGGCCCAGATTCTCAGGTGGCGTCAATCAATACGGTCTTGACAGGTCGGCTTGTGCGTTGTAAGCCGTCTTCTTGGGCCGATTGAACCGATCGTGGTGGTATTCGGTGGTGAAACCGTAAGAGCTTCACGATAACCCTTCAAAACACCAAACAGTCGGTCCACTCTACAGTGATAAACTTTTAGGGAAACAGTATAGTTTTATGCTTTTCCTGCATCACATAATCTTCAACTACCGACTCTCAACAAGTGCCAGAGAATCGCGTGACTCCCATGAGATAGCGGTGTAAAATGGTACCATGTGAGCCAGTCTCTCAACAAAGTCGTAGTGTAGTATCTCGGATTAGTATTCGCATTCACTCTTTTTCACTAACTAACCTTTTTTTTTCTCGCTCTCGCCCATCTAAAAGTCCAAGCTTTCCCATTTTTCCCACCTAATCTCCCTACACCCCCTTTCAACAGCTTGGCGACGTTTAATTAAAATTTCCCACTTCCATGCATCAAAAACCACCAAAGACAGGAAAAATAGGAACAAAACCAAACAAGTTTCCACGAGTTCGTCTCTGATAAGGGTCAAGATATGCTTACGCCGGCGCAACTTGAGACACAGGGGCCGAGTGTGCAGGGGTCCAGCGGGATTCTGAAACCTGACAACCTTGGCGATGAGGAACGAGAACAGAGGGGAGATGACAGTGACATTGAGGGGCGCCTGAAGCCGAGTCTGCATTTTACGGGGCATCAGCTCTTCTATGTCTTTGGGCTTGACGGAATAGGCGCCATGGCTTTATCCGGGGGCGTGAATTTTGCGTTGGCTTATGGTGAGTTTACAGCTGAAGTCTGAGATGGAAAGCTAATGAGAATGGATAGTCATGTACACTACGCAAGACACCATCAAGAACCCAATTCGGTTGTTTCAACTGCCAAACACACTATCAGGCGATGCAGCTGTGACTATTATCGTCCAATGCATTCTCACGTGGTTCGTCGAGATGGGCCTCGTCAGTTACGACCTTTCGAAACGCTCTGTTCAGCCGATTGGCTTTGTTCCTGAGCCCTCACATCAGTGGCTTCGATGGCTATTCTTCCTCCCACCAGCATATGATCCAAGCGACTCCGAAGTGGAAGAGAAAGAGCCTCAGAGAAAAGACACAGTTCCTCCTGTACTTACGACGATCGTGCAAGGGGCACTAAGAGGTTTTATACTCGCTGTCGTGGGCTTCTTTATCCTCTGGCCACTGAGCGTGGGGGTTCTAATGACCGTTGGAGAACGCGATGGTGGAGACTGGAGATACGAAGACCGCTGGACACCACAGGCTTTCAAGGCGATTCTTGGCGGCGTTCTAGGTTTGCTTACGACGCCTTTGATGGCTTTGTTCTGGCTGATCAAGGCGGGTTGGGAGGGTAATGATGAAAGAGCTGAGGCAAGAGACTCAAGGCGGAGTCAATACGCTGAGGCTGAGAGGATGAACGCAAGGAGTTCAAGGCAGAGCCAATATGTAGCGGAAGTATAGACATGCATTCGCGATAGATGTGGCGCCGATTGCTTGATGGATTAGTGACACGGGATTATAATACACCACTAATTATGCCGGAGCAAGGTCAGGTTAGAAATATGGGCATGGAATGCTGGAAAGGAAATGCCGAACTTTTACGAAAGAATGATAACAAAGACCACATATAGACTAATAAAACAATAATATCGCATAGCTTGAAATGAATGATACCCCAGCGGCGAGCGCTCAGTGCTTAATTGCCGTGTTCTAGAAGTCTAGGGTGGCTTCGATGAATTAATTATACCGTGTCGCTGCAGATACGCAAAACCATGTGAGCTCACATACCGCTTCTGAGGAAGATCTTGCACATTATCATATCGCCAGTTGAATCAGACAAACTTGCTAATTATCGTTTCAATGTCTAATTCATAACGTCGAGAGCGAAAGATTGAACTTTCTTGTTCAGCGTGTTACTGAATTTATGAATCAAGGTGGCTTTCTCCTGGTAACCATGCAATCCTTGCAGGTTGGCATCGTAGATTGTCAAAATGAGGCGACCTCATGGATATTAGTAGGCTGATAGAAGGGCAAATACATTTGTACTAGAGAAAACCTGAAGTCAAATCTTCTGTTTTACAAATACTGGCGCCAACGTTGAAGTTGGAGGCATCGGGGGCTGTTAATGATGTCCTGCCTTGACCTTGGGAGCAAGAAAACGTACTTAAGACTTGAAAAGAGGGTGCCAAAATAAACTCAGTAAAGAGTGCTCTAAGCTTAGATTAAATTGCCTAAGTCTTTTTTATCACTTACATAGTATGATAAAGGTTTCAAGTTTTCTTATTTCCCCCGATAATGTCCTGCCCTGAAGAACCTTGTTGCATCCGCCAAGTTCGGAGCTCCACTACCAGTCTCCAAATCATCATCATCATTATGCTGTGAAAGGGACGCATTGCATCATCGATCTTCTAATGTTAATTAGTTTGATGGCCGATGTCGCTCAATCGACTCGCTGGTGAATATCCTGTAATTACAATCTAGAGCTTAAGTAACTGATCACATTCGCTTAGGATCGAAGTACACCATGATCTCCTCCCAGGCCTTCACCAAAGATGTCCCCATCGCCTCAATCATGGTCCATATCCGACGCGGAATATACCGAATCAACCAGTAAGCACCCGCACATAGCATCCAGATACATTCGCCTAAGGTGCCAAATATTGTTTTGAGCACATCGTAACTGGTGTTGCCAAAGGCCACCACGAATGCGCCGATTGCTTTGGGCGCGTCCACGAAGACGGCGCGTACGAGATGGCAGAAGCCATTCCATACATCCCCAAGAGTGATCCCACGCAAGAAAGTCACGACTGCCATGGCCGCTGTGTGTAGGAGGGAGAACAGCTTAACGAAAATGTTGAGGATGGCTTCGCCGATGCCCTTCAATCCGCTTCCGATCCATTTAAGAACAAACATTACCGCACCAGGTATGCCTGTCAGGATCTTCCAAAACACTTTAAAGGTAGCCTGGACCAAGCTCTTCAAAAGCGACGGAAGCTCCTTGATGCCCTTCCAAACCTCCGTGGCAGCGCGTTTGAGGGTGCTAGGTATCCCGAGTATCGCGTTCTTGACCCTGCCAGGTAACTTCTTGAAGAAGTTCTTCACCCGATGACGACACCCCCAAACAGCACGGCATATCTCTTTCGGCACATCCCAGACTAAAAACCTAGGAAGATCCCAAACAAGTATTCTGACGAACTTGACGATTCTGTTGACAGCTCGTCGCACTCGGTCCATTTGCTTTTTATGTACGGTCGCCCATCGCTTCCAAGCGCCGCCACGAATAGTAGGAAGATAATGTACGATTTCGCGGTGGCGGTTCGAGGCGGCTAGACGAAGGGCGATCGCTCCATCGGGCGCAATGATGTCGTGTTTCGCGCCGTAGTCTTCGATCAAGACTTTGACCAACGCCAGGTGCCCGCGCTCAGCAGCGACCATCAACGGCGTACGCTCAGGCAAGTCTGCAGGCTTGACTGTGCTATTCTCGTCCCGTGCGCGACCGAATCCATTGACGCTTGCGCCAAGAGCAACGAGGCGGCTTACCATGGGAACTTTGCCCGTGCGTACAGCAGCATTTAATGGTGTCTCGCCCCATTGACTTGCAGTATCGGGCGATACCCACCCACGAGCTATAAAATCGGCGACGATATCATCGTGGCCATTCTCGATAGCGGAGAAGAAGGCCTTAACGATGTCGCATTCGAGTCGGTGTGCTTCAAGGTACGATTCCCTATCTGCACTGGAGGCAAGACGCTGGAAGCTCGGCGCGCGACTGGCGGGTGAATAGAGGATAGGGAGTTCAACCCTTTCGGTGGCTTCGATTCGGTTCAGAAGGTCGTCATTGTCGATGGCTGAGTATGCCGGAAGAGGATTGTGAAGGCTTTCATGAAACGCAGTAAGATCTGGTGACACAGCGTGAGGCATTTCGGAAAATGTTGGGTGATGATCGCCTCAACATCAGGGACGGGGAGGGGTAAGTATTTGAAGTCATCTCAAGCATTTGTGGCTGCCGTCAAGGCAGAATCAGCTGCTCGTTGTTGGCCTTAGCACAGGTTGCCCGTGTGAAGTCGTTCCGAGGTTCTGGAAATTGGGGGCGTTTTCAGCTGCTGGTCTCTGCCACCGCCAACGGTCCTGCAGGGTTAGTGGATGATATTAGCGTAGGCTGCCTGTAGGGCTGATCTGTTTAGTGGGCACAGCCACGGAGTTTTGCTGAGCTGAAATAATGAATGAACTGTAAAATATTTCTATTTATTGAGACATAAAAAATATGCCTATTGCTTAGCTCTGTCCACTTTAGCGACTCGGTGGCAGAATTAGGCCAATCTTTTAGAAAATCCCAGCATGGTGGCATGGCTGTGAACCCTGGAGAGGCTGTCTAGTGTGATTACAGTGCAATCGCTTGCGCCTCATGGTTAGACGAAGGAGAGATCATAATCTGGAATGCCAAAAGTTCGCATAGTATGTCCGCGACATGGATTCTCTTCAAAACTTACACAAAAACGTTATGAGCTTAAATCTTATGTATGATCGCAACAATTTCTGGCATAACCATGGAGACTGTGGAGCGCAAGTTCGGCATTGTTTCCAAGACAGTACAGGGTAATCGATTTCAAGACAAGTCAGCCTCAAACTCAATCAATCACCGTTGTGAAACCCAAAACCTATAGATTCAAAGTCCATATACAGTCGAGTTGCAATTCGTTTCCGAGGCTATTATGGCAACATCGGCACTATGCAACCTCTCCATCGCGATACCAGTCCACTCAGATCCATCCTTATCTCAAGGCGTCAATCAGCCCCACCTTGACGACAATAACACCATGGATGTCTATTTGTCATCCTCCAGACTCAATATTCACTCATGATCCTATTCAATCATCCAACTCAACCTTCCAATTGATAACTTACTACCAATCACTTCACCATGACGCTCGTCAGGATTAGCAACAACAAAACCCTCAAGGGCCACAAGGCCATAATCTTCTCAACCGTTGAACCGCCCCAGGCTCAGATCGACGCTATTCAGAAACAGTTCCCCGATCTCACACTTAAGACTTTTATTCAGCCATGGGGTGCACCTCTCGATCCTAGTTTCAAGGAAGAGGAGTGGCAGGATACTACTGTTTTGTTGACTGCTACTTTGTTGCCGAAACCGGAGCAGGCGCCGCATTTGCAATACGTTCAACTCACGAGCGCTGGTGCCAACCATCTCATCAAGGATCCCCTCTTTACGGATACAAAGATTCCATTTTCGACTGCTAATGGAGTTCATGGGTGAGTTGGATTTGCAATAAGTCAGACTATTGCTAATTGATAGACCTCAAATTGCGGAGTGGATCATAACTACTTATCTATCTCATCGACTTCACTGTAGGGCGTTCGATTGCTATTTTTGGAAACTCTGGCTTACAATTTGATAGTAAAGGAATACTCAAAGCTTCAAGATGAAGGAAAATGGAAACGTCTTCATCAGGGTGCCGAAGATACTGAAGACACAGCTGGCAAGCGAATGTCAGAACCCATACTCTCGCACATAAAAGATTTTGACTAACAACCTACAGTGGCATCCTAGGCTATGGGAGTATCGGCCGTCAAACAGCCCGTCTATCAAAAGCTTTAGGCCTAGACGTCCATGCCTACACTCTTCACCCTCGCAACACCCCAGAGTCCCGCCGCGATGACTCCTACACGCCTCCTGGCCTCGGTGATCCGGAGGGTGAATTCCCCAGCAAATGGTTCTCCGGCGGATCCAAAGAAGAAATCCACCAATTTCTTGATTCAGGGCTAGACATCCTCGTAATCTCAGTGCCATTGACCGACAAGACCGAGGGATTGATCTCAAAGCCCGAGTTTGAAATTCTCGGTAAGAAGGGGACTTTCTTGATCAACATTGCGAGAGGACCTATCGTCAATACCGACGATCTTATCGAGGCGCTTAATTCGGAGACCATCAAGGGTGCGGCGCTTGATGTCACTGATCCTGAGCCTTTGCCGGATCAGCATCCACTGTGGAGTGCGAAGAATGTGACTATTACGCCACATATCAGTGCTGCTTCCTCATTTTATTATACGAGGCTGTTGGATATTTTTAGATTGAACCTTGAGAGGCTGAGCCAGGGACGAAACGATTTCATCAACAAAGTCAACCGGAAGGAACAGGCCTTAAAATACCCAG
>JAAQPG010001080.1:0-21644 GCA_013186905.1 Fusarium udum | reverse complement strand
ATTTATTTGCTCACTTTGGTGCGAATTAGCTGACCATTACAATAGTAGTTCTACTTACTATGACCTCTTGAATGAGCTTTAAAGGGTATGAAGGGCAAGGCCTTCACACTCCCTTACATAGTAGAACCAGTAATCTTCCATTTAAGAATGCGGATGAGACGTGTCTGCCGTTGTTGGTATATAGCTCAGTTGCTTGAAAAGGTATCACACGCGAATACGCGTAACGCGAGGCCTTCCTCGGGTTTTGAGAACCACCTTTGGAGGCTCATTGCTGGAAGATTAAACCACGATGAGATCATATATGAGTGGTATTAATCTTCTTTCGTCTTGACTATATAACATTCGGTATCACGGAGGTTCACAAAGCTCTGAAATAGGGTTAATGCATTGCACTTACTCGTGCAGGTTCGTCATGCAGTATGGTTGCATCGTTCCAACTGGTGGACTATATTGGGGGTATATGTGAATCGCTTCTGCTCATGCAAGATCAACGTCCCGATGTTGTCAGTCAACGGCACAGACTCGTTAATCCACAAATGGCCACTACCAATCGTGGCGTGACAAAACCTCTTTGGAATTGAAAAGGAAACTTATTGCAAGTTCCAAAAGCATAACGGCTCGATTGTCGCGGTCTTCCGGCCCGTATGTGGATGATCGCCCTGTACCGTTCCGAATCCGGATATCACGGGGTGTTGACCTCCGGTATGCTGCATTTATCGCCCTATGGGGATGAGGGGAATGGCATGTGTAATTTGCATGCCCAACGCAACCAATATATAATATGTAGTTAATCGCTGTATGTAATGATTAGCAGAATTGATTAAGCTCAGTCACTCTTCAGATCTCAAGATGAAGTTTGCTTCAATTGTCGCAGCCGCTTTTGCTAGCGTTCCAGCGCTGGCTGTACCCGCCGGGTTTGTTACCACTGATGGAACAAAGTTCAAACTTGATGGCAAGGACTTTTTCTTCGCTGGTAGCAATGCCTACTATCTTCCCTTCAACGACGTGAGTAACCCCGATAAGAAACCTAAACGCAGTTTGCTGACCATCTCAGTGGGGAACCGACCATTACGCCGATGTCAAGCTGGGCCTCCAACTTGCCAAGGACGCCGGTCTCAAAGTGATGCGCACCTGGGCTTTCCACGACAATAACAGAACCTATGTTTCTGGTGGCCTGCCGCAGTATGGCACTGGTGCTGAGAGCACTGTCCTGCAGTTCTTTGAGAAGGATGGAAGCGTCAAGATCGATCTGAGCAAGCTTGACGTTGTGGTCAAGGCTGCTGAAGACACCAACATGAAGCTCATTTTGGCTTTGACCAACAATTGGGCTGATTACGGAGGTATGGATGTTTATACTGTTAACCTTGGTGGTCGCTACCATGATGATGTGAGTTTCCTGAATATTAAGGATAGGGTTCAGCACTAACTGATCATACAGTTCTATCGCCTCCCTGCTATCAAGAAGGCTTTCAAAAATTACATCTCAGCCGTTGTCAACCGTTACAAAGCCTCGCCCGCCGTCTTTGCCTGGGAACTCGCCAACGAACCCCGCTGCGGCGCCGACGGTAATCGCAACCTCCCACGTGGACCTGACTGTACCCCTGCAACTCTCACTTCATGGGCCGACGAAATGAGCACATACATCAAGTCCCTCGACTCTGATCATCTCGTTACCACTGGAAGTGAGGGCGGCTTCAACAGACAGTCTGATGACTGGGCCTATAACGGCGCTGACGGCGCCGACTTCGACGCTGAGCTCAAGCTTCCCAACATTGACTTCAACACATTCCACTCTTATCCTCAAGCCTGGAGCAAGACAGTTGATTGGGTTGTCCAGTGGATTAAAGACCACGCTGCCGCTGGCGCAACCGCCAAGAAGCCCGTTATTCACGAGGAATACGGCTGGACTGACAAGTCCACTCGCATCGCTACCCTGAGCAAATGGCAGAAGGCTTCTCTTGATCTCCAAGTTAGTGATATGTACTGGCAGTTCGGCACCAGCAAATTCTCGTATGGAAAGAATCACGATGATGGTAACACTATCTACCTTGAGGATGCAGAGGCTCAGCCGTTGGTTTATGAGCATGCTGCTGCGGTCAATGCTGCTAATGGAGGAGGAGCCGTGACGACTAAGCCTACTACTACTGCTACTGCCACGTCTAAGCCGAGTACTACTCTTTCGACTACTTCTAAGCCGACTGTCACGGGTGGAGCTACTGTGCCTAGGTATGGGCAGTGCGGTGGCGCTTCGTGGACTGGGCCTACTGTTTGTGCTTCGCCGTATACTTGCAAGGAGCAGAATCAGTGGTATTCTCAATGCTTGTAATGCTGGTAGTTAGTGACTATTGCTTGGTCAAGGCCTAATGATAGTGGTTATTTTGCTAGCAAGCAGCCAATAAAAACGTCTGTCTGATTCGTTGATGGAAACCCTACTGTAATCACAATAATTTGGCTAGATAAGGACCGGCCGAGCCAACCAACTCTTGTCTTCGCCTGCTTCATTCGAATAGGAATGCGGCTTAAGACAAGCAAGGCCACCTTGGCGGATCTCACCGCCTATCCCTGAACAGAGCCTATAATGATAGCTTACCCCGCCTGCCCGCCAATGACTCCCGCAAAAGCTTATTCTTATTTCGCATTACCTATCGTTTATAGTTGTAGCTCACTCGAAGTGAGGCATAGTTTTCCCTATTTACGCTGTTACCTCCCGACACAGACTTCATAAGCAAACTATACTAATCTACGTGCAGAGGGATAGAGATTCAACAGAATTGCCACGTAAGGTAGGGTCTGGGTACACGTCATTGATTTGGTGTTATGTAACACAGCAGCTCACCGACGAGCACTTTTCGCCGGACTTTGATTGAAATGAATCGTCCAGGTGACGGTGAGGGTTTGAGCTACCAGCTGACTGTGCAACGTTGGGTACATTGGGCTCTCACCGGTGTGGCAAATCGCGGTGGGCATAATTCTGGGCTTGGGGGCCAGTTAACGTTGATTTATGATTGATTGGCGGGTGAGCATTGTTTACCTTCCGGCTTTCCAAGCCACCCCGTATTGCTCCGTAGAGTAGCGATTCGACTGTTGAAATTTGCAAGGGTAATGAGACAGAAATCATCTGTGGCTTGAAAATAACTTGGCCATTGGTGCGAGACTCGTCACCAAGCCAGGCGGCCTGCCTTCCCAACCCCTACAATCTCACCAGGTGAAACCAGTCGCAGCCACCGTGATGACGATTCCTTGAATGATTGGTATATGGCAAAGCCGACAATGTGATGAAGCTTGAGGAGTGCATATGTTCCGACCGTGGCGCCCGCCTTCGCCAATCTTTTACATGGGAAGGAGAAGTCAAGGTACTTCTAGTACTTCGCGTCTCTGAGGAGATCTCGAGCACGTGCGCACTTGCAGCGGTATCTTTGAAGGTGAATAAACCGCTTCGAGAATCTCCATACAGCGTACTGTACGTAGTAACTCCATGGCTCAGACTAAGTTCAAAACATAGTTGAGAATAGTGCAATGGCGACCAAAAACACTTACATCCTTGTTCCTGACCTCACTACCCCGCCACCTCCCCATGGCCCAGTTGATCTCGGACACATCCTAGATAATCCGACAGCTTTGAGCCCGCTCAATGCTGGTCCAGCGCAACGTCTGAAGATCTCGCCAGATGAGATCTTTGGACCGCATAAGATGGATAGCTTTACCGCGACGCGTAAACAGTTATTCAGTGGGAAATTTGGCGTTTGGGCCAAGTTCCTCTCCACTCTTCTTGGCCTTGGTGCGAATGCGGGTATCAACACTGAGCTCGACGATGACGCTGTTTACAGCTTTGGTTCACTGGAAACGACCTTCTTCAATCCCACTGATGATTACATCCGTTCAAGCATGAGTATTCCTGTCATGAGGGCTTTTATGCGATCAGCAAAATTTTCTTTACCCGTGTATATGATCACTGGTATCAAGGTCGGCCGAGAAGTGTCAGTGCAATCATCCAATGCGGAGAAGCGTGGTTTCGACATATCTACTGGAGCTGGTCACCCAGGAGACCCGGCCTCAGGCGGACTTGAAATGGGTACTCAGTCCACGAAAGCACAAGGTATTTCATTCAAACGAGGAGATGATTGTGTTGTTGCATTGCGGTTGCGAAAGATCACATATAAGGGAGGCGGGGTTAAGCACAAGGTGGAAGTCAAGGGAGCTACGATGCAAGATGGGTCTAATGTTTTTATGGAAGATGAAACCCCCGAGCTGCATTTGAGCGATGGGAGCCGATCCGAGGTTGGTTTGGATGACTTTGACGAGGAGATGGTAGTGGTTGATGGAACGGAGTTCGACGACGAAGCTGAATCTCGATGGTTTATTCCTGCTTCACTGGAGGAGGCTTGAACTCTTGTATAGCTTGAAGGCTTATAATACACTGAAGATGAATACAATTGATCTAAGATAGTTTTTAGTACTAAAGTGCCTGCTTGATGTTCGCCCATACTGTGTTAGCGTTTGTCTGGTCATGCCAAAGGTTCCAAGGTGCGAGGTAATCATATCCGTCCGTTTTACATGCCATAAGTTCAAAGACTCTTTTCATACCATCATAGCCATGGAGGCTGTTACATTCCTCGGCATTCAAGATTCCATCTCTTTGCAATACTCGCGCCTGGTCTAGTAGGTTTGCAGCAATGCCTGCTGCGATGGGAGTAGAGTAAGATGACCCACTAAGAAAGTTTTCGCTTCCGTCTATATGGCCAGATGGCACCGCTACCCCTAGTGTGGTGAAGTTGGTACTGTTATCAAGGGGGATGGGGTCCATCCCGCTTTTGTTTCCGTTTCCGTCTGTGGCGTGTATGCAGAAGACTGTCGTTGCGTTGGCCGGGTAAGTTCTTCTCTTGTTCGCACCGTAGTTTGATGCCGCGGCGAACAAAAGCTTGTTTGACAGATAGGCACTACGTATGGCCTTATCCATCTCGCCCTTCCATGAAGGATCTGTATCGAATCCAAAGGACATGGAAACAATGTCTGCCTTGACATCATCGATAGCCCAATTAAACGCCTATGCTCAGGTGTTAGTAAGTCCTTCCTGGCTATACAATGGAGGTACGTGCCTTTAGGATTCTCGCATCAGAAACCTCAGTTGTCATTCCGTGTGATATCTTTGCCACATATATATCTGCTTCTGGGGCCATTCTTAAGAGAAGTTCAACAATGCGCGTCCCATGACCTTCTGCGTCGCTATCCGAGTCTTCAGTGAAATTTCGAGTTTCTCGTATCGGACTTTTATTGGTTTTACTCTCTCGTGACCGATTGCCGCGCTCTATGGTGCGGCGTAAAGCACGGATATCAGCATCATCAGAGTTTAGGCCCGTGTCTAGGACAACAATTTTTACTCGCAGTGCTTGCTCTGAGCGTGACGTATGACTTGCTTGAAAATCGCGAAATCGATTCATGAAGGATCTTGCAAAGGACTTTCTATAGAGGGGGAATTAGCAACCTCGATGAACTATTTCCCGTATCAACAAAACCTACTTTTCTTCTGATATAGTCTCTGAATAATCACTGAACTCTAGGCGCCTGATGGGAAGCCTTGTGGTGTGATGGGAAGAAGATTGGATGTTTTCTGGACGGCACGATACGTTTGAGCTCCCTGTTTGTGTGGTGCTTTTGACTGTATCTTCTGGCAATGCATCATTCAAATTTAGATCCTGCGACCCAGGGGACACATCGTTAAATCTTGAGACCTCGCGGCCTAGAGGCTCAACAATTTCTCTTTGAATAACAGTTCTGCACTTCGTCAGCTCATCACCAGTCCTAAGCTCTTGCAATAGCTTCTGAAATCTCAAACAACCAAGAATGGCTCGTGAATAGTCTTTTGAGAAATAATCTTCTTTGCATCTTGCGTCGAATCGTAACTTAAGTGTCCTCAAGAGGCTGAATTTTGCGCCTCCCGATTTGTCGACCAAGATAGCCTCGCCTTCAGCTATCTCCAGGAGAAGCTTGCCAAACGCTAGTATAAAGGGATATTTATGCCTGCTATCCTGTATGTCGGATTTATAATTTTCTCCATCAAAGAGGCAACAGATATATGGTTGGTGAACGTTGTGGATCTTGTTCTTGTCAGTCTCATACATGAAGAATAATTGCTCAGCTGTCCAGTCCTTTTGGATCCATTTACTGCAATACAGTTGCAGTAGAGACTGTGCGAGATTGAAGGCTAGAATTAGCTTATGCTTTTCTGGGAATGTATAGCGGTTCGCTAACAGCCCCTTTTCGAGTAGATTGGAGAGCGTGATAGCTGGATGCGCGTTTGAATACAATGCTTCTTCCTCCGCGATCGTCCTATCAAATAATTTATGGCCGCAAACATGGACTTGGACAACACCAGCATACTGGTAAGTCTCGTTAGCAACGTCACAAAGGCTTGTAATGCCGCATGAGTCTCTGGAAGAAGCGCTTAGAGGTCTGCACGAAGTCAATCTCGCCATTGTTTCAGTGCTCACAGTAGATAGCACATACCTGTACCCAATGAAGCTACATCTAACCTCTTGCCACGCCTCTTGCGGTGGGCATATTCCTAGCAAAATATCTATTCGGCCCCTCTGATACTCTTGCGTAGAATTAGAGGAACCTTTGAGGTGGAGGAAAGCCTTGTGATTGTACTCCTGCTGCTCACAGAGTTTGAGATGGTTCTGAAAGGCTTCGAATACCCCCGTAGCACAGGCATGCAACGATTCATGAGATTGCGGAGGCGTAATTGGTGTATGACTTGGTGGCGCTTGGACAGCTGACTCAGTAATACTATTATTACTGGTGAGCTTTTTAATACCTTCAAGGATACCCGAAATACGGCGTCCGGTCGCTCTGAAGCTGCTGGGCTCTGGGCAAAGAGAAATAAATCGAGCGCAGCTATCGACAGATGGTTCTTGCTGTACTGCAAGACGTAATGCATGTAGCTTGGGGAACATGCCACCTAATTCAGTTGTGGACTGTCAAAACTTGTCAGTATCTATGAGCACTACCCAGGCATTTATTCAATATGTATTAACGAAGCGAGTGCAGTAGACTGCAGATTAATGTGAGTAACGTACTGTCTCTGAGAGGGTTATCTCGTTAATAACAAGATATTCGAGATTCAAGAGAAGGCCCTGCAACAGCAAGGCTAGCCTTTCAAGGTTTCCATCGTTTAGGGCGTGACTGTTCGCGAGATGTATGGGGATCTCTCCAATATACACCGCTAATAAGGCTCCTGTCTCTTCGACTACAATGCGCTCTGCGTCATTCGAGCTTGCAGTGCAGGACCACGTATGAGGGAAAGTAAAGAGAGGGGATATGTCTGACAGTAACGTTTCGTATTCTGAAATCATCTTCGAGAGTAAGAAGCTCCAATAGACTACAACAAAATATGACAGAGACTATTTGAAAAGGCTTGCAACACATGCATCCACTGACTGGCGACCTGGAATTGAGGGGCAAAGTCTTTTGCAAAGGCATTGGATCATTTTCGGAAGTATCAGTACTTACAGTGCCAAGGCACAAAGACAATCACAACGTCTTAGCGCTTACGGCTGAATGCACTGACAGCGAATTCTGCATATTTTTTCCAGCTTCAGTGGGTCTATGTGACACGACTGCATTAAATGGTGTGTAGAAGTAACAATTAGCAACGTACCATTTCAGGCGGCCCAGTAGCTACACCAGCTATTCAGTGTTTCCCCAGATCATCACTAGCTTACTCTTCAGCATAGCAGACACTTTCCAACGGGTATCAACAGGATTTCAAGTTCAAGTCATCGAAACTGAGATGGCGGAGATACACGATCTATCTCGGCGATGCAGGTCGGGATTTGGGAAGGCCTTGCAAAACCCAAATAGCACAAGCTCTCAAGTAGCTGGAGTTTTACGGGACGAATTCGAGCAGTGGGCGTCGTACTTGGGCGTCTTTGCCCACGAGAGTTTCTGCCTGGACACTCGGTTGCGATACAGCGATTCACTTCGAAGTCTGACTTTACAGCTTCTCCAAATAGTGATACGCAACCTACAGCGCAGTAAGTCCATATCGAATATTCTATGGCTATTACTGCATGGGCTGATATCCATGATCATGATAGTCATTGAGTTTGAGAACCGGGAGACGTACGACCTGACCCATACTTCACAGTCATTAGTTGTTGCGGAGATGGAATCGGAAGATACCGAGAAAATCTCATCGCCGCTAGTTGAGTCTTTAAAGGCTCTTGAAGCAGCTATCCAAGGACTTCATCGTTTGGGCTTGGCGATACGCCAGTCATCAACAACAAATCTAACTCAGAGGATCACAGCATTCATTGAAAAGATCGATGGCGGTTCGACAGAGGAACTGTTTTTCTTTCGGCTGAAAATAAAGCTGATCGATGAGCCTAGACGAGAGGGTAGACCTGGTGCTTCTCTTACGCTATGCAAGCAATTGGCTTCGTCCATTGCCTTTCGGTATTTTCGGATTCAGTATCGCAACAGCCACCAGCGGAAGCTAGAAACTCCAAGAAAACCTCAGCCAGCTTCTGGTGCAACCTTCGAGACTAGCGAAGGAACTGTGATTATGTCTGAACAGATATCTGAGAAGGGCTCACGGAAGCCACTTCCTTACCGTGTCAATCAGCTTATCTCCGACATGTCAGTCACCGAGCCAACTATCCCCGACTCGAGTATAGCATTCAGAAAATATGAGTCTTTGTCGCCTGCTTCTACAACAACGACATCAGCGTCTATGGTTTCTGTTCAGCTGAGAGATGCCACATACCCTGATCCTCCTCTAGAAACAGCTGTCGTTTGCCCGTACTGTGCACAACCGGTGCTTGCTGCTCTTAGGAAGTCGAAGAGAGATTGGGAGTAAGTAAAAAAGAAATATGGTTGATGATTGTGACCTGAAACTTCACAGGAGACATGTCGACAATGACCTTGAGCCATATACCTGTATATCTGAAGATTGTGTCGAGCCACCTCAGCTATTCTCTCGGTACGAAGCGTGGGCTAAGCATATGAAAGACAAGCATTCTTCTAGGTGGACGGAATTGGTACACAAGCCTACTAGCTGGTGCTGCGACACTGACCATGAGGAGCAGTATTTTGAGGTTGAAAGTGAATTCGATGACCACGTGAGAAAGGCTCATCGGAATTATGGAGAGGAAGATGAGATTGTGGAGTTGAAGGAGTGGTGCGAGGTCAGGCGAGCCCGACCTCCATATACATGTCCGATCTGTGGCTGTGTACCGGAGGATATTGTAACAGTTGCCCCATGGTCAATCCAACAACCGTCCGCCAAACAGGATCCACAACCAGACCAAGGCAGTGGCTATTCCCAAGCTGATTTGCGTGCTTGTCTACTTCGCCATATCGCCGCTCATCTAAAAACAGTCAGCTTCATGTCAATCATCTATCTTGACGATGAGGAAGATGTCCCTCAGCCTCATTCCGTTGGTTTTGAAGAGGCCGATAACAATGACAGCCTTACCAATGGGGAACCAGATCTAGGCCAAGTAGGCGGCTCTAATGAAGAAAGTCCTTCCAGTTCAGTGGTTTTCTCCCATAATAATACCTCACGGATGGACTACACTGAGATATGTCGCGACATAAGATCACAATTCACCATCAAGTTTAAAAAAGCCGGAACAAAGGACAAGTTCGCGACAAGAGGAATGGTCAGAGAGATTCTATCACGGTCTATGCTGGAAAGGCTCTATACGAGCATCTCCGATGACGTCAATATCTCGGAGACAGGTCCAAACGCTGTTGATGCCTACCCCTTTGTTCGAGGTATAGAGAGGAAGATGCTCCACGACTTTTTGGCCGTTTTATTATACGCAAAGTGCTCAATCAACGCCGCAAAAGCCTTTACTAATGAGCTCGTATTCGGAAACATGGCACAAGAGCATCAGCGCTACAGCGAAACTCCATATCTGCTCCCAGCGACCGAGGTTTGTCTTGCCAGTCTGTTCGACCATTTTGACGCCCAGGATTTCTTCGCTGAGCAACGCCCTTTCTGTACCATCGTACTTGGTGGACCAGGAGTCGTCACGATTGAACAAGACGATAAGCGGTCTCTCCCATGGCTAAACGAAAAATATCTCGGTTCCGGCGCTTTCGGAAGCGTTTATGAGGTCAAGATACCCAGGGACCATTTGACCAAGCACCGAGATTTTAATCAAACCATCAAGACCTCCGAGCTGGTTGCTCGCAAAGATTACAAACCAGCCAAAGATATGGAGGAGAGCTTCGAGAAAGAGGTGAGATCTATTCGAGATATCTTCAGTGGCAGCTCCAAGCACAACAACATTCTCGAGAGCTTTGGCACCCTTGTCATCAAAGGACCAGAGCCAAAGTTCAGTCTGCTTATGCCGCTAGCAGAAATGGACCTGCAAAGGTACATGAAGGGCACTCCGGAGATCTCTCCTGATGACAGATGGGCCCGAGAGCGTATCATCAGCGCCGCGATAGGCCTGGCAGATGGACTTGATTTTCTTCATAGCAGGATGATTACAGTTGAAGGTGATCGACTGGTTTGTTACCACATGGATCTCAAGCCTAGCAACATCCTTGTGTTTCTGCATGACCCACGAACGGAGGGTACTGACACAGAAGACCGAGACTATGGTATGATTTGGAAGCTAAACGACTTTGGCTTGTCAAGAGTCAAAACCAAAACAAAGCCGGAAAAGAATTTGGACAGCCTCTTCGAAAGGAAACTCATCGACCAGTCAAGCCAAGCATCCCCGACCCAAAACCATCGAGGAAATGGCACATACATGCCAAATGAAACGCTGGATCAGGGAAAGACTATGGACCACAAGAGGGACATCTGGTCCTTGGGCTGCATCATCAGCGTTCTATTCACATACATGGAAGAAGGGTACTCAGCCCTGGAGCGCTACAGCAATTTGAGACGCAAGCATAATAAGTATAACAAGACGTTCGACGTCTTCTATCAAGAGAACAGGTCCATCAGGGGTGCTGATTTGAACGAGGCTGTGAAGGCCCAACACACCAAACTCATTGAAGCCGCAAAGAAACGGAACGCGGCTGAAGGGGAAGCGGTTTCAATTATACTCAGGTACCTGGAGAGTAGCGTCCTGGTGATCGACCAAAGCAACAGGTGCAGCGCAGGATCAATAGTTCAATGCCTAGGAAAGACGTTGAAGAATTATCGAACCGCAGAATCGTCAGTCACGCCTGATTCTCCCGCTGAGAAGCCATATTCATTACGACGAAGATTCAAAGAGTATACACATGACTTCGACTACAGGGCACCAAGACTAACAATATTTAGTGTCCTTACCAATGGTTTTCGCAAAGAGCGTTCTACTGTGCCAGTAGATATCCACGGCTGGCGACTCGACATTGACAAGTCTACTCGTTTCAAAGACTGTCGGAGTTCGCCGGATGGTGAATTGATAGCTTACTGGAGTGACAGGGATATCATGGTATTCGACGGAGCCATCACCTTTCCAAGGACAAACTCTAGCAGTACATTTGGCACCGCATCAAGGGCCACCTCCACCGAAGACGTTCGGGATCGCGCTCTAAGGAACGTTGGAAAACATCGACTGGCCGGAATCAGTTGCTCCTGGAAATCTCTGGGGTTAACAGATTCGTACTTGGTTGCTGCTACGACAGAGACCAAGTCACTGGAAGTAAGTGTAGATTTAAAAAGATGTTTACACAAGAGTCACATAGCTAACACAGCCTACTAGTGCTATGTTTTTGACATTAAATTAGATCAAACGTTGTGCACGTACAGCAAAATCAGCTTGCCATATTCTGGATTTTACAGTTTGACTGTATCGCCAAATCAAAACGCGATGGCATGTATCCTGAGCAACAATGACCGAGCGTCATTGTTCACGGCAGTCATAAATACAAATCTATCTGAACCAACTACGCCGCCCTCCACGTGAGCGAGTCGCTGTGCTATTTGGTACTCCGCTGACATGGCTACCAGTTTCCCGTCGGCAACTTCATCAGGACATGACTATCAAGATGCTGAAATTCGTCTCGGACAACGCAAGCTTATCGACCTAGGCTGTTCTACATCCTCAATCGATCACGTAGCGCTAAGAACAGAACATGAAGGTTGTATAATTATCCGAAGTGCATCGACGCTACTTATATGCTTGTTCACTATTGGCCTTCCGATGGTGGTAAAAGAATCCCTGAAGCTTGGAGTAAGTTATTGGCAGAGTGCTCACCACATGATCTAACATCACTGCTCCCAGTCACCTACTAGCAGTGTCGAACCGCTGTTTACAGACATGGTGTCTTTCCGAAGTGAAGCAAACGAAGCTCAATCCGAAATCCTTGTGTTAGCACAAGCTCAGCGAATATTTCATCTAAAGTTCACGGGCGCCGAAGAAGCTGCCTCAAGCGTCGCTTATCCTCCCGTTGAATACTATCGCATACTCAAGATTGCGACAAATGGCCAAGTAGTCGTCGCTCTAGGAGCTCACTCAGGAAGCAGCCACCTTTTCCTGCTTGAGGTGAAACTCTCTAGTCCCAGAGTCCGCCCGCAACTTCGCAAGATCGCAGAGCTTAAAGGGATATCGACATCCTGTGGGGCTAAGCTGAGTGTGATTGGCGACTGGAGCGAACCCATCGCCTTGATCACGACTGCGTCACCTGATGGACAATACCGTGTATATCACAAAAGTCTGATTAGTTTAGCATATCATAATACATAAGATGCGTGACTAGTCCCATGCTCTTATTACATGCTGCCTGATTCTATATCAGAAGACATCTTTCTACTAATCCCACGCATCAGTGTCTTGACACTCAGAACATCTCAAAGATGCGGCTAAGAAGAGTCTTATCTAGAACAACATAATACAACAAGGAGGTGCCGGTAGTAAGACCAGCAGAAGATAAAAAGAACTTCCAGCTCATGGGGGTCATCACAATCTGATCTCCACTGTCATTAAGATCAAAGAAGTTCATACCAAATAAGGTCTATCTTCTGTCAGTATTATATATATCGAACGGTCTTGAGTTTGGACTTGCTGCAATAAAAGAGGCTGGCGAATACAATAAGGACAAGGTAATAATAAAAACAGCAGATTTATTTAACCGAAGCACGTTATCATTTTGAGCTTTGGCGTATAACTGCTTCCGGAATGAGAGAGTGTTTGCAAGAAGTTGAGTATTTCTCTCAGTCAGTTTTTATAGATACTCTGCTGTTCTAACATATGCATGGCAGTTAAGTCAGATTGTTTATCTCCATAACCAGCAGTTCCATCTTATCCTTTACACTCTTTCACTGCTGGCATGATCCTACTATGTTATCTGCTACTTAGTAAAATCTTTTCCGTAAGCTGAGGGCATATCTTAAATTATAAGAAGATCTTGATTGGGTGTGTGCTTTGCCGCATAGTTACAAGGGGCAGAATCGGTAGTATTCTCAATGCTTGTAGTTAGCTTATCGGCAACAATAACATCAAGTGGTACGGAGTAGCGAGGAGAAAAATAGCGAGCAGCGCTAGATCAGACCTCAATGAACGAAGGGAATAAAAAATCGCCTAAACCATGAATGCTCACTATGGTTTACAGGGGAATTCGAGTTTACCCATGAAAGTAGCATGGCAGCTGTAGTTTAATTAGTCGATGTCTCCGTAGATACCTCATTAGTGCGTTCTAGCACAACGCATGCTAGACTGGCTAATAAATATTACTTAAACCGTCAGGCAGATTCATCCCATCACGACATTGGCTACTCCGTACATGATCTCATTCTGGCGAGTCTAGAATTTCGATCAAACGGTTATAAGTGGCATGACGTGCTTGGCATCGGCTATTTCAAACGGGTTTTAGAAAATGCCTTAGCTCCAGTGTTATCACGCTATTGTTAGTGGCAGAGACTGTACAGAGTAAAATACTATGGAACTGAGTGCCTTATCAGTGGGGCGATTTTCGCTTAGAGGAACGCGTTCATGTTGAGTTTTACTAGCAAGGGTGCTGTGCCGAATGAGCCGGCTGTCATACACCAGCTAAATACCTCAGGTACCCTTCCTTAACAATGTTCGTCCGGCTAAAGCAATACATATAATTCAGGCTGAAGGATACTAGCGATGTTAATAATACAGGGAGGGGGATTTATTTCTAATACAGATACATCTAATATCTAATTTTAGACTCTTAAGTTTAATACTACTTTGAGATTCTCTACTGGGACTGCTGCAACCCACTCCCTGCGTTCTGGTAAAAGAGTTAAATTCCAGGAACCTTCTTCAGAATTAGGTTTTGATAAGCTGTGCCGTTCTAATCGAAAATGGCGGATAATTTGAGAAATAGAAATATACAGCTCAAGGTATGAGAAACTATAAGTTATGAATATCAGATAGCTTATCGGACTAGGGCTTTATAGAAACTTACTGAGCTCCCAAGCATAAATTCGCTCCTCGTGAAAACGGTATGTAATAGCGATCGCGGAGGGCATCAGCAGTCAGATCCTTTCCATCTTTTGATAACCACCGATATGGATCGTACAGCTTGGGGTTTGGAAATGCGTTCTCGTCATGTAGGTACCAGATGGGTGAAGAGGTGAGAACAGTCTGCAAAGCTTTTTATTAGCATGTCAACATTGGAAAAGCCAAGCACGAGAATACTGACTCCTTCTGGGATAAACGTATCATGGAGCTCAATACCTCCGGGAGGTACGATCCTGGGAAGCATGGCCGCTGCAGCACCAGCCCATCGAATACCTTCCTTGACACAGGCTTGAAGACGAGGGATATTCTCGAGCGTAGTCATGTCCGTTGAAAAGTCAACACTGGCTAGATCCTGATACAGAGCATCTTGAAAGGTGGGATTATTCGCAAGAGCCCAAAGAATATGGGCTAGTGTTGCAGAAGTCGTATCTGTCCCTGGGCCGAGGTTCTCTCCCGCCTCAGATAAGGCAGTTTCAGCCGGTAGCCCGGCCTTGCATAGCGTATGTATGAGATTTGGAGTGCTAACGGATGTGCCATAGTCTGACTCTGTGGAGAGTGCTGCCTGCCATGATTTTCGAGTCCACTAGAAAGATTAACATGGGAGCTTGGGTAGATGATGGGGGATTGGAAGGTCGGACATACATTGTGAAAGTCAAACAGGCCTTGAGAATACTTTGTTCTAAAACCGGTCAAAGTATACAGGCTCTGCTCAGCGTATTCCCAAAACCCACACAACATAGGGAAATTAGTTAGCTAAACAGAAGCAGACATTATTAATACCAATCATGAATGTTATTTATCTGAGGTAAACTCACGACAGGCATCCAAGTTGCCTTTTCGTCATTCTTCTCCACCATAGCCAGCTGTTCCCCGCTAGCCCAAGAAACCAGGGCATTGATTGTTGTACCGAAGGAAAAGTCGGCTATTTTAATATTAACAAGGAAATAGAAAAGCCAGATGGACTTCATCTTACACATAATATCTGCTTCGAGAGACCGAGAAGCGACACTTAAATCGACAATCGAATCGCTATTTCGAATCTTGTCGACAAATCTCATGACATGATGGGAAATTAGTTTCTCCAGCTGCGGGACCTTACTGCGGGAAAAGAGCTGTGCCATGATCCTCCTTCGCTTGGAATGCTCTACCGGATCTCTATTGGATATCAGTCAAGCGCTCGCAATTGTTGGCATAAGTAGTAACTTGCGTTATAGAAAACAGAGCCGCATGGCCGCCTTGTACGAATTGTCCATAGACTCTGGGGTCTTTCTTAAATTTACTTCCGACCTTGTGAACTGTTTCATATGTCTCGCGCGAGTAAAATGAGACTTCGTTTGGACCGATACGAATCAGAGGGCCTAGTAATATCAGGATTTATTCCAATGCTTTATCAGAGTAAACTCCCTACCTAGTTTCTTATGTAACTTGGGTAGTGTGAGGGTGATGGTGCCTTTATACTCCTGCGGAAATGTCCATAATAGTCTTGAAAACGTTACACCGAAACCTGCGCTGGGGATCTTGGATAGCGGCGATGTATAGATTGAGATGATGTTCTACAACGTATGTCAGCCCATAAAACCAGCAGCAATGGATAATAATTCCTACGTAAATAACGATTGCGACAAAAACCGTGCCGACAGTCTCTAATATTGGTAAAGCCATGGCTAGGTATTCCGCGTTTCGCAGTGCCAAGTCTAGACCAGGGCTATGATTAGTCTCTCTACTTATATCTGAGGTCGGGATCAAGCAATACTTATAAAAGTCACGCCATCTGGTCTAGGTATGTCAGATCATCCCAAAGAGGAAGTTAAACCGTTGGCGGAAATAATTCCTGGCGATATGGTACCGTTCTGCTGGGAAGAGAGTCTAGATCCATCTGACACAATTATAAGTGTGATGGCGTGCTTGGCATCCGCTGTCGTCGCCCAATCCGTGCTTTTTAGTAAGCCAGGGTATAAATTATAAAAGTTCCACGGAATTTCATGTCCTGATCCGTGTGCTCCGTCCTTCTTTTGCCAATCATAATTATTCCCGCGGCGACACTTTTTTTAATTGGCGAGCAAAAAAAACCGCGCAATGTCGACAGTATGGGAGAATAACAAGGACGAGCCTGTCAAAACAGGCGGCGACGACAATACAGCCGACAATGTGGTTTTGGTTAGTAGTATAGAATATACCTCAAATAGACCGACAAGCAGAGCTGACGCAGAAGATGTAGGAGAAACTGGGATACAAACCTGTACGAGACAGAGCATGGCTTCCGTTGAATAATTAAGAGCTGATAAACGACAGGTCCTAGAACGTAGCTTCAATCAATTCCACAATTTTGCTACTACCTTCGGTCAGTCATTTTACGAACGAACAGATTGAGATAAAAACCCTAACACTATGTAGCGGCTCTTTACTTCATCGGTGGCGTGCGCGTTACCTTTTCGACTGGTATCGCAGCTGGTGGAAATCTGGCATACTGGTGAATCCTGAGCGTCTGCTTACCCGCTAACTTGGCTGATCGCTTCAAAGGACGAGTTACATCATCACATGTGTCTTCACCTTCATAACCGCTGCGGTAGTTGCCGAGATCTGCTCTTCCCTACCTCTAGCTGGTTCCATCTATCTCTGGGCTGCTGAAGCCGGCGGTCCCCGTTGGTTTTGTCGTTGCTTGGTGGTCTACCACTGCTTGGACAACTTTTTGCGCCAGTGAGTACAACCTCCGCGTGGATCGATAAGTTCTAATCTCTGCGGTGTCAAGGCAACACGCAAGCTGCTGTAAACTACCTGCTTTCGGTATGTATTTCCCCGTGGAAAGAAAAACGGTTCAGTTGGTCTGATATCCTCAGAAAATCGTCGTGTTCGGCACAGACTTTCCCTCCGACTCATCAAGCGTTAAGTTCCGAGCTGTGCAATGGATCCTGACAGAAATACTGCTCGCCCTAGCCTGCATCTGGAATTTACTCCCTCGTAAGACTCCCAACACCAACATCTATCTATACCTCTTGTCTAATATCAGCAGCTCGATACTTCAAGTGGATCTTTTCCGTATCTAGCAGTGTTGTCATTCTTGATTTTGTCCTGAATCTGATTTGGCTCCCTATCGCCACCAGCAAAACTCTTGGCTTTCGATCAACACACGACGCTTTCATGACGACTTATAACGGTACTGGGGCCCCGCCGGGTTGGAATTGGTGTCTTTCCTATCTCGCTACTGCTGGTATCTTGATTGGCTTTGATGCCTCTGGCCATGTAGCTGAAGAGACCAAGAATGCCTCGGTTGCAGCAGCTAGAGGTATTTTCTGGAGCACGGTTGTCAGTGGTCTCGGCGGCTTTGCAGTCGTCATTCTCTTCTTGTTCTGCGTGGTAAGTTTCGTCTCGTCAAAACTGCATGAACCATTCAATAACACCATGGCAGCCCGATGCTGAAAGTCTCTTCTCTTATGGTGGTCCTCAACCTTTCGTGTCAGTGTATGCCGCGATCCTCGGTCAAGGAGGCCATGTCGTGATGAACGTTGTGTGTATACTGGCGCTCTGGTTTGTAAGTTTCTCAATGGCAACCATTTCAGTACGGGGAAGCTTACTGTTAAATAGAACACCGCAATCGCTGTGCTTGCGGCTTCTCGTCTGGTCTTTGCCGTGGCTAGAGACGGAGTTCTGCCCTGGTCTGGCTGGGTCTCCAAGGTAGAAGCCGGACAGCCTCGCAACGCGGTCTATGTCGTTTGGGGAGTCGCTTCTATCATCACCTGCACCATCCTCCCATCGGCAGTAGCATTCACCTCCCTGGTATCCGCGGCCGGCGTGCCATCAGCAGCTGCATACGGTCTCATTTGCCTTGCGCGACTCTTCCTAACACCCAAGAACTTCCCCAAACCAGCATGGAGTCTAGGGCGTCTCAGCAAACCTTTTCAGGTCATTGCAGTGTTTTGGAATGGCTGGGTGGTTGCTGTACTGTACTCGCCGTATGTTTTCCCAGTCACGGCCGAGTCGCTCAACTATGCACCCATCATCATGGCTGGCACTACGATCCTGGCCTTGTTGACTTGGTGGTTCACTCCAGTGGAGAAGTGGTTGCCGAGCCAGAGAATACAGCAGACTCTGGACGCTGATACGAGGTAAGGCATTAACTTGGCAACCCAAATGCGGAGTGTCATAATGGGATAGAGCTTGCATAAAGGAATTGTGCACGATTCATAAAATAGAATGAGGAGTTTTGAAACTCCTTTTAGGGATTAGTGCCATCAATCTACGGTTAATCCTCTTGGCATCATCATTTGAACTTGCTCTTACTGGCATAGCAGCTTTCAGCTTTGCTCCCAACCAATCGGAATGAAAGAACCCGATCCCTCGTCCTTGGATAAGGTACGTAGCTTGAATGGCGAAATCATCCAGCATAAAACGAGCTGAAGTGAACTGGGCTCTGGTTTCTTTCCCTAATCTCTGCTTGACTGTGATCATAACCACATTCCATTTGCTCGTTTCCGGCCTTGAATCTTAGATTAAAGTTCTTTTCCCTTAGAAACATGAGTTCTTTACCCTTGAAATGGGTTTACGGGCCAACGCATCGGGCCCAAGACGTGTCAAATGAGGCTGTTGACGAATACAAAAGCATGATTCAATTTCTTTACCTAGGCGAGAACATGACGCGCGAAGAAGTTCTAAGCCATCTCCAAGATTTCCATGGGTTTTCATTGTCGTAAGTCAAGCCTAAAGTCATCCCTTATGTAGTAAAAATGACCAGGCGAACTGTAGTACGAACCAATTCTCCAAAGCCACGAAACGCTGGGGCTTTTATAAGCAACCTCGACAAGTCCAAAAGAATGTACAGCCTCCTGAATCAATCAATAAGGAGGTGGCGGCGCTCAATCCGCTCAATCCACTGGAAGAACCCTTTGATTTCGAGCCGGATGTTCTCGACACGATTGACGAGACTGAAGCTTGCTTTCAGACTAGCAGTGAGAACGTTACGGATCCTCAGATTCTTGAATACTTCCAAGAGCAACTTTCATACTCTAGAAGAACATTTTTTGCCAAAGGGCCTCCCTCAATTAACCATTAAGAGCCGAAGGCCGGGAGCGATGACATTCCATGCGACATTCTGCCTTGCGAAGCAGACGAAAGCCCTCCTGAGAGCTCAAAAACGGCAACAGAAAAAAAGATGACTCAGCCTTAATGTTAACAAGACAACTCCAGCAACTGAACACCGCCGAAAAGTGTGAAACAGGGCCACATTCCATCAGATCAAAGTCGATGTTGACCAAGCTTCACCGTGACACTTTGACTCCAAAAGTCCCGCAGGCCACTATATTGCATGGAGATGTTCGGATGGCCAATTTTAGCAGTTTAGCTTCAAGCAGATCGACCAACTCGCCATCGTACTCTTCGAGGTACTTAAACCATCAGCAGTATCTCAATTCACTGAGCAGCAACCCTACGGTGACTCGATCGCTGGCCTCAGGATCTTCCCGAGGGTCTTCATTGAATTCATTTAGAGCATTCCAAGCAGCAAGTAAGGCTATGGAGATATGCTTGAAGGAAGACCAGGGCGAATACACATATGCATAGAAAACTGAGGACCATATGTAATTAAACAAACTCTAATTCGTTTTATTCTCTTAACTCGAGGATCTCAGTTGGCCAACTGAATAATATCGCTCTAATAGTGGGAGACCAGCAGAGCACCAGGCGGCCATGACGGCTATCCATGCAATCCCAAAAGCATATCCATATGTCTGCTTGAACTCCGGGGCCTGTGAAATAGGAAACATCTCCTGCTGAGCAACAGTTTCAACGGCACTATTTGGATATGGTTGTCAGCTGCCACTTGCCACTCTGATGATTGACCAATTGGCTGGGATGTCGGTGAAACTCACTAACCAATAGAGATCATCAGTCCCGTAGTTAGGGCCCGAAGCTGCTTCTTCCCGCCGCAACTGGAGTTCAGCCAGGCAGATATCAACGGTGAAAGCGCGCTGTATGCACTGGCGAGATAATAAGCTACCATTAGAAAGGAATCGTTGTCCGGCTAGAATAAAAGCACGATGTAACTAAATAGCTACACGCAACCCAGAATGCAGATCGGAAGAGCCCGATTCTGATAGCTATCTGCAATGAAAGCACTGACTAGCATCCAGACAAGGCCCTGGCAAAATAATTGTTAACGATAGGACCGTGAATGTGACTAGAGTGACGTACGGTACATCCAACCGCGGTGGGAATGGCGTTGATTTTCTCAGTGCTGTATTTGGGCTTTCCATCAACTCGGAGAGACTTGATCCACAGTGTCATCCAACGTTGCAGGTTCACACCGCAAGTAAGTTCCATGAACCTAAGTTCAGTTAGTAGTGGCCAACAAGGCATGGGAAGAGGGCTACTAACGCCTAAGCAAGACAAAAAGCATAAAGTTGCCAAGATGTCAAAACCTGCTTGACCAGTGCACGATCCCAGTGGAAATGTTCAGCGTCACGTCCTTCGTCGGCCATCCGCTCTATACATCGCTGCCTCTCCTGTTCAGGCATCCACCATACTCTCTTAGCTTTTGGTTCGTCCGTCAAATGAACTGTCAGGTCAAGCGTAAATAGTACGGTTGAATTTCTGTCTTACGAGGGCAGATGACAAGACCAAGAATGACGACGGGGACACTGATAAAAAAGTCGAGGATAACTAGCCATCGCCATGCAGCTAGACCTAGGCGACCATTCATGTTCCGATATCTGAGAGGTCCGTTGGGTCATGCGTATCAGGTGTAGTGAGGCCATCATACAGTCCAGCTTGGATATATCCAGAGAGCATCTGCCCGCCTACAGAGGAAAACCAGAATAGAGTAGTCCGCCGGCTGATCTCTGACTTGCAATACCAACTTCCGATCTGCCAGGTGTAAGTAAATATATTACTTTTTAATCTTTATAAGCTTTTTATAATATAGAATAATCTAGGCATAGCACTAGACTTATAAAAACTAATAAAGAATCTAGATTTATATATTAATATCCCTCTCTTAAAATATATATTATAGTAGATCTTACTAAAGAATATATAAAGTCTTAATAATCTAGCCTTATATATTCCTAAAGCTAGATATAACTAAACTATAATATAAGTAAAAAGCTATTAATAAGACTTAATAAAAGTAAGTATTATTATTAAAAATAATATCTAAATAACAATAATATTAATATTAAAGTATTTTTTTTTTAAGTTTATATATTAGCCTTAAAA
>JAAQPG010001078.1:0-70611 GCA_013186905.1 Fusarium udum | reverse complement strand
CCCTTTTTTTTTTTTTTTAATTACACGTGATATAACATAGCCTCAAATTCACGCAAAGTGACCACTTATCATAACAACCTTCAACAGTTCTACCTTTAGTATAAAATGTACCTATTAAAGAACATTTTCACATTAGTTTAAAGGTCTAATTAGTTATAACCTTACTAAAGGTGTAATTAGCCTTTATAATAATGGTTTTTAGTGTTTTTTAGGAGATGTAAGGCCTTCTTAGTTGCCTAATTCTCTCCTTTTTAAGGGGTCTTTAGTAGCTTATCCTCTGTAATAGGGTAATTTCGCCTTCTGAATCAATTAGTAATAGCTAAAATTCCTCTAATTGCACAGCGGATGTATACGCAAAGGGCTTATAACCTGTTAAGAGGAATGTGTATGTATTGACTGTAGCTAACTACGGTCTCGGGCCAAGTGGGCCAGCTGATATACGAGGTAGGTGCCTCAGGCACCTTCAACAGTCACATCCATAGAGATTGGAGGTGAGGACGCGTCGACGCCTCAGGCACCTCCCATCGTGGACAGACCCAGCGCCTGAGGTGGGCACACCTTAGGGAGCTGACCTACTGTACCTACAGGCACCTCAGGCGCACCGTGAATGAGCACCCGAACTGATGGTGCATTCCCATAATTTCCATGCCCGGAATTGATTTCATATACCGACTCTTGCATTGCACGCAGATTCATTATTTGACTCCACAAGATCGCAGATTCAAACGAACTGATGAACAAGGCCTTAATATTGAGTTGTATTTCACTCTTGACAACTTCCGTCCGTCCGCTCGCACATGAAACTTGAGCCCATGTTCCCCAATCCTTCGCTCATTAGGTTGGCAGCCATAATCAAGGATGGAGCCGCCGAGGAAGAAGAGACCTAAAAGGAATGATGCTAGAATTATCTTGCAATTCGTGCGTTCCAGCTACCAAGCTCCAATCATAACCTTGGTCGTTGCTAACTGGCTGGACTGTATAGGACTACGACTGTTTCTATGCACAGGTCTTTGAGAACAAGGACGCAAAGCTCAAGAAATTGCCATTGGGCGTCAAGCAAAAGAATTGTCTAGCGACCTGCAACTACAATGCTCGGGCTCGCGGTCTCACAAAGCTTATGTCCGTCTCCGAAGCGAAAAGACTGTGTCCAGAGCTTGTCCTCGTCCACGGCGAAGACCTTACCCCCTTTCGTGACATGAGCAAGACCCTATTCAACTTCTTTAAAACATTTTCTTGGAATCACAAAGTTGAACGTCTGGGATTTGATGAGGTGTTCATGGGTATGTTGTTATCTCGCACCCTAAACAAATTCTTATAGCGTTGTCTAAGACCACAATGTTCTCGCAGACGTGACGGATATCATTGAGTACAACTTATCCTGCCTCAACCGGGCATCCCTGGAAGATTCTTTCTTTTGCCTTTCCAACAGTGATCCTGAACGAGGATTTCACTGCGATGTGACGAGCATTGCCGGATGTGTTGAGGGCTTACCTGCTTCCACCCCTGACTTAAGCAACCCAGCCTATATGCGCCTCATCTTGGGATCACATTTTGCCCAGTTCCTACGGCAGCAGGTGGAAGAAAAATATGGATTTACATCCACTTGTGGGATCTCTACTAACAAGATGCTCAGCAAACTTGTCGGCAGCAAGAATAAGCCCCGAAACCAGACGACACTAATGGCTATTACAGAAGACGAGGTGATCGCCTTCGTAGACAGCCACAAATTGCGAAGAATTCCAGGGCTAGGGTTTAAAACTGTTCAGGTACTGGGTACTCAGGCTGGTGCTGACATGAGTAAAGGTGTGTCCGAGATCCCAGAGTTGAGTGACAATCCTGTGACAGTTGCCGACGTGCGCCTCCACCCTGACATCTCGCCCGGAGCAATAGAAAAACTACTTACTGGGCCTGGGTCGGAGAAAGGGGTAGGTGTGCGAATATGGAGCTTACTACATGGAGTCGATACAACTGAGGTTAAGGAAGCCAGTGATGTGCCAACCCAGATCAGTATCGAAGATACCTATAAGGGCTTAGATACGCTGGCACAAATAACGGAAGAGCTACACAAGCTATCGTGCTCACTCATCAGAAGAATGAGGACAGACCTTCTCGTACCTGACGATGGAGCAGACACCCCAGGGGCACAAAAATGGATTGCCCGACCAAAGACATTGCGATTAGCGCTCAGGACATGGGCGTATCTGCATACGGCGCAAGGTCAGAATTACAGTCGCGTCTCTCGATCTGGATCTCTACCGCAATTTATCTTTGATTCCAAAGATGACATAGCTCATATCGCGGAACGGCTTGTTAGTGAAGCTCTGTTACCACTGCTCCGGCGTCTGTCCCCGGAGAAGGGGCAGCGATGGAATCTACAGATGCTCAATATCTGCGTGGCAAACATGGTTTTTGGTGCAGCGGATGACAAGACGGGAGCAGGCAGGAATATATCTGCCATGTTCAAACGTCAAGACGAAGTGCTGAAGCCCTTTCAAGTGATGGAAGACAAGCATGTTGCACAGAGGGAGGAAATTACACAAACGGTGTCAGAAGGCGACAGTGAAGATGACGAAGACAATGATTGGGACACGGGTGACAATGCATCATGTCCTCTTTGTGGTCATTGTATTCCCTTGTTTGCTGTGTCGGCGCATCAGAGATATCATGAAATGGAAGGGTCTGGATAGGTATGCAGTGTCCCGTGTGCTTAGACCATGATATTTCCCAGCCACGAGTATGATCTGTTCTTTGCTTCTATGCTTTCCCACTCGTACTATTAATGCTTTTAGAGGAGAAAAAGGAAAGATATGTGAGATTATTCCACAAAGTTTCCAGTTGCAGTGCATCGATTTTGCAGCTATCACGCGGCCCGCCTCATGCTCACCGATGGCTCGACCGAAATAAGGTGACACAACCCTCTGATTTGTACATCGATTAGCCACTATACACCGGGTAGTGAAGCCGAAGAGCTTTGCGTGACCCTAGATGCTCGATTGAATGACAATGTAGTGGGTATGCTTGATCGTTACAATATTGACCTGGAGTCAGATTCAAAATGTCCACACTCATATATATCCGCACTGTTAGTTTAATGAATGCTAGGGTCGATCATGTCTTTCACTCAGACATCTTCTTATCGATTAAGAGCCCAATGGGTACTGAACAACCTCCGTCCGGGTTGTGAGTAACACAACGTCGCGGAGTTGCAGCCCCCTTCATCCAGAGGCCAAAGTATCTTTTGTTGTGCAGCGACAGTCTTGATGAAAAGTTTGTTGCAAGGACTTGTGATAAAACGAATTGTTATAATAGAAGATGACAATAACAATCAAAATGTAAAATGATGCCGAGTTTCACTGACCTGACCGGTAACATGCAGATACATGAGGCACATAACGAAGCCAAGCCAAGCGAAGCGATCCGGGTCCATGCCTTTCTGTCTACCAATACATACAATCATGCCTACCTAGGTACTAGAGGAGCAGGTGCACGCAGTGAGCCGAATGACCCCATACACATCGTACATTGTGACACTGCTGTACCCGCGTTTGCCCCCCTCCCCCGTCTGCGGGAGTCGGGTACCTTAGTAGTAGGCGAGCTTTCTGAGGCAAATGGTGGTATATTAGTACCTTAGATATGGAGTGGTTGATCTAACTGGCACTGGCACTGGCACTGGCACTCATGCGGCAGCGGCCAGTCACATTCGGCTGCCAGCTGGCGACACTGTCAACGCCTCTGGTGAAGCATCATCCTGAAGGTGCACCGCATTCACTCCTGCCATTGTTACCTCGTCGCCTCCCTTCCCACTTTCCTCTATATTTTACTCTCCTCCATAACTCCTTCCTTTCATGAAATTCTTTCCTCGCTGTACCCGCGTTGTAAACATGCAAAGCAAGAAATCTACTGCGGAAACCACGCGACTGCATCCGTATCTTTCCTTCCGCTTGGCATGTTGCCTTGTCTTCTTCTTCTTCTTCTTCTTCTTCTTTCTGTCTGTCTGTCTTCTATTCTCATCCGACCATTCTCTGTTTGTAACTTCACTTTCGTCGTTACCATCGACTGCTTCTGGTGCTTTTGTTCGCTCTCTTTAATTGTTCGCTCGGCTTTGCTATACCAACTGCATCGAGCCCGCCGTCACTTGTTTACGACTTCTGTTTGACTGACTTGATGATACGTTTTCCATGGTTGAGATGCCCAGTACGAGACACATTTCGGTCTGAGAAGCAATTTAACCCTGGGTTTTTGTTGTGTTGATGGTCTGCACCTTTCACTGATACCACAACTTTACGCAACTTGATTATCCTTCAACACTCAGAGCACCCATACTATCACGATCCTTACCTCTACAAAAGAAAAGAAGACTGTTTGAGATCGACACCAGGAAGTATCGTCAGATATCCGTCTTACTCAAGCAGATCAGTCAGTCATCTAGCTCTCCAGGATTCCAAACGCCGAAATCATGGCTCGAGGTGGACGAGGAAGTCCAGTCCCTCGCCGGCCAGTTGACCTGACCGGTGTTATCTCTATCGCTGAGAAAAACGACTTGACAACTCTTATCACTGCCATCACAGAGAAGCTTCACAACGACATCAGCGTCATATTTGATTCTCCTCCAGTCACACCTACTCTGGGAGATTTGGGCGATATCGGCCATCATCACTGGCTGGCTTTGTCACTCAAGACGAATGGAAAAGAGAATGTGAAACCTCGAGCTCCTTCTATGTGCAAACCTGTAGCAAAGGTGTCACAGAAGGCCGCTGATACAAGCCAGTCTCCAGATAAGGAGAACTCGGAGAACAGCATGCCTCAGCTGAGGGAGCTTAAGAAAGAAGCTCTTATCTTCTTCCGAAAGTGGCAGTCAATCTTTCTGCAGCGTCTTCGTGATATAAGTGTCATGGAATCAAATGGTTCTCAATCTAACAGTCGTGGCCGTGGACGTGGAACTGCACGAGCTGTGCGAGGTGGACGCGTGGCTCGTGGTGGAAGAGGGGGTGGTCGTGGAGGAGGAGGAGGAGGAGGCACTGGAGGTGTTGAAGGCTTAACACTTGCAACTGGTAGGTTAACACAAGTTCCTTGACGTGTTGCCTTTCTCTGTTAAAGGCATATGAGTGTTTTCAAAGCTAATGCTAGCCAGGCACCCCCCGCACCCCTTCAAATCACGTTGATCGCGAATTATCTCGCCGTTTCCCCCCTATTCCAACTTCCCTCTGGACTTTGCCACTCGATAAGCGCAAGCAGTTGCTGCACATCTCACTTTTGATTCTTATCTCGCTTCAGGAGTATACTGCATATGCTCGTATGACTCTTCTGAACCTGACCTCATCCCTGAACCTACCACTGAAGGTGCTTCATGAGGAAGAGAAGCGCATTGCGGAGGGTTTCAGCCAACTTGCAGTTGACGCAGCCATTGAGCAAGCGTCTGAACCGGATCAAGATGAGAATAAGCCTGTCCTCAAATCAAAGGCGCGAATCGCTGCCATGACTGGACCCTTCCGGCTTGGAACACAGCTCATTGCTGTCGGTATCGGGACTCCCCATGGTGGGCTCGGACTACGACTCCCAAACGCTGCTGGTCTTCTGGGACCTATGGCAGATAACGGCCCTTCTACAGGGTCGATGCTTGGGATTTATATGGCACGACCCACTGAGAAAATGATTGAGTCGTTCTCCCGAGACATTCAGGACTTTGGACTTGTCCCTACCCGCGGAGTACTTCAAGGGGACTATGTTGATGCAAAAGCTATCCCAGCCAGCTGCCGACGATTACGCTTGGTGATTGTTATGAATGGTTGGGTAACAGACAAGGATAACCTCATTGGGCCTTGGAAGATTCTTGGAGATAATGGGGAGGTTTACGTTCTGCGATGGGAAATGAACGTCCTCAACAACATAGGTACTGCCCTCGAAACGGTTGTGAAAAGTTCAGCCTGGGCCGCTGCCAAGAAAGCTATATCTTCGCGAACCAGTACGTTGAAATTTCTTATGATGGGCGAGAAACACTAACATAAAATAGTTTTCACAAGCCTTATCGAAGCCACCTGGCCAATGGAGCTCATGAAAGTGAGCAAGATCATTGATAACCCCTGGAGCATGGGCATGGTGCGAGCTGAGAAAGCTGGCGCGGTGCTGGCCGACGCTGTAATGCGCAGCAAGATTCAAGGAGACCGCCCTGTATCCCTTATTGGTTTCAGCTTGGCAGCCCGAGCTATCTATGTTTGTCTGATGATTCTTGCCGAGAGGCGTCAATTCGGCCTCATCGATTCCGTCGTCTTGATGGGCACACCCGCTCCTTCAGAGAGCCGGGTTTGGTTGACCCTCAAGAGTGTTGTGTCTGGTCGGCTGATCAACGTCTTTTCAGAAAGTGACTATCTTTTAGGATTCTTGTATCGTACATCCAACATTCACTTCGGCGTAGCAGGCCTGCAACGAATCCAGGGAGCAGATGGTGTCGAAAACCACGACGTTAGCAACCTTGTGAACGGACATTTGCGTTATTCCACCCTGGTTGGAAAGATTCTCAAGGATATTCAATGGGAGGACCTGGACCTGAACGCCTAGAAAGCGGAGAAGCTGCGCAGGACCACTTAGAACGAGAAAAGTGTCGGCATCATATTAGTCAGGACTGGACTGGATGAGAGTATTTTTGCTAGTGGAACACCAATAAGATTGCAGAGGCAAGGTTTACATATAAGATTAACACCAAGGTGCATTTTAGATTCACATTCCCATAGGAATCCCATAGGGATAGGGTGGTTATTAACGATCTTCTTTCTTTGTATGAATCTCGTAGCCTCTAACTCCCTCAATTCCAAAGCCTTGACGTAGTGCAGCACTTCCGCCCGCCCCTTATGCTGATGTGTATGCTAACGACAACTACCATGCATATATGTACGTCTGTATGCTCTAATTGAGAAGTGGTGAACCTAAGCATCCAGCCATATTGAGCAAATCGGGGATCCAATATGTGTCTATTATAGACGAGATGCAATGTTCTCTCTTCCCTCCTTTCACTCTACCTTCTTCTCATTTGGAGCTGTGCGTGTCTTTATGCAGTAACATCTGACAGTTCCACCCTTGAAGGTCTTGACTTCTCCATGCTCTATTCGTCTAGAACTTCTTGGCACTCGAGTCGTATATCTTTTCTCTTCCCCGCCACCACAACAATAGGCCCTCCTTGATTTGCTTTTCTGTCTTGTAATTGAACATCTTCTTGCTTGCCCAAGGCGAGGATGACTTGTGTTTTGTAGTCGTCGCACAATTACAGTCATGGGAAGCCCCTCATTTAAGTAATTGGTCCTTGAATATTTCATCCTCATGTAGGAGGGGTTGTGCCAAGCATGCTAGGAACTTGCTTTCGAATGAGCCCGCGAGCACCTCGCCCTTCTACACGAGGCATGCCTTGGATAGAACGAGGCTCACGCATCAAGGACCTATCGAGACGTGCAGGCGTTCTCGTCACGACTGTTCGATACTCCCCTGGAAAGTTTCCCTTGGGTAAAGGCACTGATGCAGTCCGCCAGATGTGATCGGACGTGTCACCGAGCCAAGCAGGGATCTTGCTGTTGGAGCTGCCTCGAGGAGGGGCATAGCCTCCGTAAGTAGAGGCGCCATGAGATGCACGGAGGGTGGAAAGGCGGGAAAGGCCGGTCGATAACCCGGAACGGCCTCGGGCCTTCTTAGCCATGATGATCTCGTCAAATATACGAATCGAGGCGTTATTGGCTGGCTGCATCTCTCGGTCGTGGATAAACTCATTGAAGCCTTTTGAGTTCAGAGTTAGTATTCAGACCGCTCAAACGTTAAAGAGGCGTGGTCAAAACTTACACTGTGTTTCCCGCATCATAGTAGCATAGTCGTGCTGATCATGCGGGAGACTTTTGATAAAACCATCCATATCAAAGGCATACAGCTGGCCGTTTGCTTTTTGCTGCTTCGAAGGTCGTCCAAGGTACTTGCGGTATGTATACAAAAGACTTGCAAGACAGCGAACAAAAGCTGCTCGGATTCGGTCAGGATGAAAGGCCTCAGGGCAGACAAGCGAAGCATGGCCGAGACATCTGCCGTGGGAGAAGATCTTGCAACCTGTGCACTTGTAAATGCCATCTCCCTCGGCATGGTCATTGCAGATATTGCAAATTGATGTGTTGTCCTTGGGGATCCAGTTGAAGCAATGGCCCTCAACCCAAACTGTTGTCTCTGTGTTTCGGACAGGTTGGATCTGCATACTGGGCATGATAGTTGATGCCGCAAGCGTTGACTGTGCGTAGGTTGAGGGTGCATATCCATTCCCGTAACCACCGCCGCCGCCAACAACGGAGTTCTGAGAGTCCACCGAGATAGCTGAAATTGACAGGTTCGCTTGGTGGCCGTTGAGGAAGGGGAGGTTTGGCTTGTGGTATGGTGGGTGCTTATCGATGCCAAAGGAGGAGCTGCGTCGCATCTTTTCTTCACCAAAATGTCCAGAGCGCTTCTCTCGAAGAGTCGCCGCCAAGGCAAAGCCAGAGTCGCTTCGAGAAACGGGCGTGGAGGGCATTGGCGGGAAGTTTATTGAAACAGGGGATACAGACGACTGCGGACTGGTCTTACCAGACTTGCTTGTGCTGGGTCTGTCCGATTTACCGTTGTCCACCTTGGCCGAAGCGAAAGCATTGAACAGTGGTGGCAGGACCTCACTTGGCGGATCTGGCTCGCCAAATCCCGACGAGCTCTGGGTCACCCATTTGCCTAGGGTGCTCTTGGGCGTTGCGGATCTGAAAAGGGCGGCATTCTCGGTGGAGAAGGCGTCATAAGGGAATGATTCCATGGCATAAGGGGGTGGTCCAGTTGTGACTCCATATCGCAGTTTGTGAGGCGCCGCAACCTGCAGAAGAGACATGAGTTTCCTTCGGGCCTGACGAGGAAGTCGAACAGGTTGTGATGTAGCATCAATAGTGTCCTTGTCCAAGTCAACAAGCACATAATCGTCCTCGGGCAGTTCAATTCTATCGTAACGTCGCTCAATGCCGACGATATATGGGCAGGGCGCTTCGAGAGCCGACAGAAGTCGCGCAGGGAGGACGGGAATAAAAATACTCGACCATTTCAGGGGGTATAGCAGGTTTGCGAGTGCATGACAGGCGAGGTGTAACATGCTGGTGTGAGAGGACAGGAAGATGATTCGGGATTCGGCCATAGCATACTCAAACAGAGCGACAATGTTCTCGAGTGACAAGCAACGGAAGAGAGCGTAGAGATCGATGGATCGCGAACCGGGAATTTCGTTGTCTGCCTCCTTCCGAGCATAAAGTCGCAATTCGCGCACTCCTAATTCAACCTGAGTCTTGGATCCCAGGGGATTGAATGCCTCGGTACATAGGTTTACGACATATCGCTCAAGGGGTTGCCAGCGTCCCACGCTGGGTGAGCTTGGGGGAATTCTTAGGACACCCCCATCTGTCATGGGGGTAACGATAGACTTGAGCCATTCTTTCCAGAAAGACATATTGGCTGCGTCTCGGCCTAAGATACCGTATGCGCGAGGCGTCCAGAGTCCGCTTTCGCCAGCAGTGAGACCCTCGATCTTAGACGCGGCTCCATGTCTCAGGGGCCTAAGCATGTCCGTCATGAGGGTGATCTTTTCTTCCACAGTGCTAATTTCATCTTCGAGCCTCTCACGTGCTGGAGAGCCTGACGGGATTGTAGGGAGTTTTGCAAGGAGTTGTGATAGATGGGTGCGTTCACCAGCCAAGCGAACTCCCAGGCTGGCTGCCAGCTCTCGCTCTTCTTCAGACATGTGACTTTGGCGCCATTGCTCGCACTTCTTTTCCACTTCCTCTGCCACCTCGGCATTGAGAGCAGTCCAGATGATAATAGTTATACCGTATAGCTTGGAGTTATCGTCAGAAGTCATAGTAAACCCATGCCAGGTAGATCGTGGTCGGTCATCGGACGAAACAATCTGAATATCGTTGGGAAAAGCAAACATGGGCACATAGTCAGGAAATTTCCCACGTCGAGCAATCTCATCTGTAGCCTCCTGAGGAGGATATCGGTCAAGAAGAACCGGTTCAAAGCGTCGTTTGAGGGGATGCATATCGGGGTCGGTGTTAAGGGGTTCTGGGGGTGGAATTACCGAGTTGTAATTGCTGAGTCGTCTCGTAGTTCGGATCGAGGCTATCGTTACAAGTTAGCGAACCTCCCTGTATTTGTCTGATAGTTTGAGAAGATCAAACACCAGAGCATGACGAGAACAAACCTGCGCGACTGGTGCTAATCCTGTTGCTGGGTTGCTTGCGCACACTGTTCATATCCCTAAAGCTCATCTTGCGGCGGATGCTACCCTTAATGCTCCTGAGAGGACTCAGTCTACCGCTGTCGCTTTCCTCTGCCTTGATCCTCTCTGCCCTAGGATTCACCATTGGTGCACGAGCTTGCACTTTTGCGCCCGCACTGAATGTCAGGTCCTCGAGAAATACCTCTCTCTCAGCGGCAAATTTGACCAGAGCCTTATCAAAGTCGAAGTCGCCCATCAGCATGGAGCCCTCACCAAGGATGCCGCTGGGACCGGCATTTTGGCCATTGGTACTGCTGCTGCCGTTGCCATTACCATTGGTGTTGCCAAAATTAGGGGGGTTTATAGCACGAATAGTGGCGCTGCTGCGGTTGCTTTTGGTATTGCCGTCTGTCTCGTCGAGAGTATGTATGGAGAAACGGTCGGTGAGAGATATCCGAGAGAGACGGTTGGCGGAGCCCTGGCGTGAGTGCCGTGCTTTTACTTTTGGTTGGTCGCCGTTTGTATCTTCATCCTCAGACTCGCCATCCTCGACAATGGTAGACTCGACGGGAACAACAACGGGGGCGGGCTGGGAGTTGGGCTCGTGGTAGGACACCGACTCTACGCCGGCGATCCAGAAATAGTCGGCGAGAGGGGTCGATGAGTTCTCCATGACATGTCAATCGTAGTGTTTGGGCCACAAACGGGCGGAACAGAAGCGAACGGAGGGTCGTGGGCAAAAGCTATCCAGTCAGTTGCCAGTGTATTCTGCTTGACTTGCTGTGGCTTTGATATGAAGAGGTGGGCGATCGACAGGACAAAATCAGGTCGGGTTGCTGGGGTTTCAGTTAGGTCATGAACGACAGGACCAGTACCAGGGCTTTTTTATCAGGCGAGTACGAAGACAGCGATAACGGTAAGCTCAGCTGTGGGCGACTCACGACCAAGCGAAGACCGTTGCTTTTCGAGGGCCGAACCTGGATCAACAATAGGCTCGGAACGTGGTAAGCCAGATGATGGGCTCGAGTAAACGCAGCAAGCAATGCTGTATGTGTAGCGATGAGCCAGCCGCTTCTGGTTGTACGTAACGGGAGTCAAAAGTTAGTTTAAAGTGGATGGACGGACGAGCCAGCTAAAAACCGAACGGAGGGGATGAAGGAGATGCAAGAACTCCAGAAAGCCACCGAGCCCAAATGTTGAAGAAGAAAGTGAAGGGGTAGAAAGGACAAAGGCCGTGATAAAGAGAGTAGAAGGATGAGATGAGAAAATGGCACAACCCAACCCAACCCAGGAGAAAGAACGAGGATTCAGTGTCGATCTGTGCTCATACAGTAACTTTTGGGTACCGTATTGGGTTATCTAACGACCCAGGAACGTGGGAGAAGTACAGGTACTCGTGAACGTAAGTTGGTGTCGGATGCCTCGTTTTGCAGACCATAGACAGCGAGCGACGGCGCATAGAATGTTGACCAGACCAGGCCAGAACAGGGGTGTCGACGCACGCTAGGAACCTCCCTTTTAGTGAGTGAAAGACTGATTGAGGAGACGACGAGCGGGTGATTGATTGATGAATTTAGGGTCCAGGTCCCAAATCTTTCTATCCACGAAAAAGTTGGAGAAGAAGCTTCCTTTGGTGGGCGCCTGTCCAGGGGTTTCCCGGGATGGCTGCCACACAGTCCGTACGCCTAAAGCCGTGGGTTGCAGTGTCGGGTGGTAGGGGGACCTCTTTCTTATTAGGGGACCGACCGCTGAGAAGTGCGCCTGATATTCAACCGCTGGAAACGTGACGACTTCTACCATCCATCCATGTATCCAGATGCAGCACAATACATACATATTCAATTCGGCTTTCTCCCTTTCTCTTCCGTCAACCCTTCAGCCTCAGGGGTTTCGGGCGAGCGCCAGCGGATCCACGGGCCATAATAGTTTTGTTCACTGATGCTTTCTCCCGTCCATTGTGCTATGTTCGAAGCCCGCACTAGCATTCGTCAGATATGTATGCTTCGGATATGGATATGCGCTCTTCACCCCCACCGCTCGTTCAACTCTGTTGTCGGTACAGTGTACATGTAAAGTCGCGCGTGTGGTATGCTCCACGATCATGCTGCAGGCCAGGAATCGCTAGTTAGTGTCAGGTCTTATACCCTGACCTCCAGGACGCAGGCTTCATGGGTGTCCCTCCCGTCCCCATAACAATACCCACTTAGTCGCCGGCTTTGCTCCATCAGCTAAGGATTGGGGTGCCACATTACCTAGCTGAGTGAGCCAACACCAAGTGATGGTGATGGATGTTGGTTGGAGTGTCTATCGACCATGGGTTCAAGTCTGTCTTCTGGACATACAAAGGAAACAACACTCCTCAACTTAAAAATAATTCTATCGCAAAGGTAACGGTCCCGACGGGGCGGCCACTCTACGGGTGCAACACTGCATACGATATGAGGCGTCAACAATCTGTATGTATCGTTGGGCGTGCCTGCGTATGTATGCGGGATACTGTATCCGTTTGCATCAACATGCTTCACCCAGCTGCATGCTTGATGCAGTGGACAGGTGGAAAACGGCACTCATCACCGATGGCGTCTGATGAGTTGTCTTATTCTGTGATCTCCCCTTTTGTGCCTGATATCAGCCAAACTGAACTGCCAGTAATTACAGCAACAGCCTGATGTGCTGTCGTTTTGAGATGACCGATGGCCTCTTAAGAGTGCCGTACAGATACATACATACAGTTCACTACCTACCTAGGCATGTTCCTGATGCGGCACGAGCAACCCGGCGAAGAGCGTGAGACAAAGTCCTGTGTCATACAGAACCGGGACACGGCCAGGGATGGTCTCGGTTTGAGTGTGAGTCTGTCTGAGCCGGTGTTCAGTCCCCATTGAAGTGCGAGATCCCCCATTTGTATCGCCCCGGCCGAAGGTCAGCGACGGGTAGCGTAACGGCTGTACGGGTGTTGGATAAAGTGCTTTGTGCCTATTCTCTGGAGCACGCCGTGATAAATTAATTGAGCCATCGAAGGGTGAAGGCTGTGAAGCCATGAAGCCCAAATAAGTGAGAAAGAATAAAGCCCCGATTGGGGTCTCAGTGTCTTGTCCTCGTTTATTACCGACCACTGTCCCGTCCTCACCGTTTTCGTGGGGACAATGTGTGGAGGGTGTGTCGGAAACGCTTCACATATCAAGATCGTGTTTGGCGGGGACTCAAGACGACTTGGATCTTTCTTTACTTTGCCTTGTCTGTTTGTATTTGTGATTCATATCATTCAATTTATGACCCTTGGCCTGATTGCCTCTTTGAGATTGGATGTCATGAGGGGCATTGCTTTTTTCATGGATTCTTTTCATGATGCAGGGCGGGCGTTATTTGGCCGCCTACTATGTACGTCAGTTATTATGTCTCCATCCGACTGATTTAATCGGACCTTGACGCTATGTATTATGTGTGGGTAGGTATAGGTACCTACATAGTTCAGAGACGCCGTCTGTGATAGTTAGCGTCTCTACACAATGTTTGCTGCAATGGGAGCTGAAAAACAATGGATGCAAGAAGTAAACGGATATTTTTTCAATCTGCTCTTGCTTAAGGTTCCTTTTTGCTGGTACAACCTAGCCTAGCCAGCGTACGTATGTTCCTACCTACCAAGGCTTACCCTGACATCGTTCCTCCCGATCGACGGTCGAGTTGTACAAGGGAGGCAGGTCAGACGCTGGTGGTTGCCCGTCTCGAATCCCAAAATTGACAAAACCCTGTAGATCTTGCTGATGGAAATGGACAACTCTTGCCATTTACAGAATTTGACGCCGTCCTTGAGGCAAGGTCGTGATTGGACGAGACTCGAGCCTTCTTGAACGACGTGCTTCCTTATTAATTTTTCCAACTCCTGCACAATCAAACATAAATCTCTCTGTCAACCCCCTTTCTTCTTCCTGTTTCGTGACTGTTGAGAGGCTCAAGTTCAGTGATACTTCCAATGAACAGTCGATTCTGGGCCTAATAATTGACTTTTGAGGCGTTGCCAAATTTGGCACCAGCGTCAATAGTCTAGGGGCAGTGGCCAAGGAAAGCTTCCTAACATAGGTCAAAGTCAGGGCCAACAACAAATGCCCCTGACGGATCTCATGGAATACGAAATCACGAGCCACGTTGTGATGCAGGTACGGGGCATTGACGATGATAGACGACATTCGACACGCGAGGAATGCCTCCGTAGTAAACACACTAATACGCGAAGCAGACACGCTTTAAACATCCCGCATCCACCCTCCACTCCATCTTCGTTTGTACAGTATGTATGTGTACATGGGCCCTGCGTTGGCCAATCCGAGAGCCTTATTCAAGTCACCATCGACAAGACAGGAAATCAAGAAAGAAACAGGATCAATATGAAGAAACTTAGACTGGGGACCTACTCAGCCCTGGCACTTTTCTCCTGAGTCGGCATGTCCTTGAATTATCCAACGTTCACAGACTGTCTACTACGTAGCCACACTCAAACCTAAACTTGGATACGGATTATTTGCTACTAAATTCAGAGGACTCATATAAATCTGACAGAGCATGAATGTCATCAGGCCAGCTCAAGTTGATCATGTTATGATGGCCTAGTCCATTGCTATCTTTAGCAAGTCATGAACCGAACCTAATACAAACTCGATCTTCTGACACATGACAGCTCACCTTGTCAAATAATAGCCTGCCATATCTGACGAACCGAATGATATTGTATGTAAATTTCCTTCAAGCACTTGTCGTCATGTTTCCAAGCAAGCTGGGTTATATTTTCTTGGTTAGTATTCACAGAATTACAGAACGACATTTGCTCCCTTCAACTGTTCGCATGGGCTTTCATCAGCTCTCCTTGGACCGCGACCTGATACTAGGGGTAGTTACCAATTGGCTCGGAATTGTCAAGCTCGCAGAAGCGCGTTGCTTCGTCCTTGTTCATCTCTCGGAGCACTCGTCCTTCATCGGGCACCACATGATGAGTGTCAGGTAAAGTGCCGAACAACCAAGCTAGGCCTGAGCGCATGGCCGTCACAATCATACTAATGCCGCCATCCCATCCACCCACAACACTTACACCTCGACGGCGTCGTCTGTTTCAGGTCGCTCTCCACGTTGGACCGTGTGTTACGTACCTGGCTATTGGTCCCTCATCTACGATAGCAAGTGCTACAACGCGGCTATCATCGATCTTAGTGTGATGCGTTGTTTCGATTGATATTCGCTCATCCCGGTCGATCGCCATGGCCTCCTGATCCTAGTCCCTGGGGGTTCTTTGCTTCTGAAGAGAATCTTTCGAGCTTAAAAACGAAGTGGCTCGAGGGAGGAACCGCGGACATCTCTAAAAATCTGATTTGAAATAAAGTCTGAACACACAGAATATACTCGTGAGTCAACTAATCAGGATTCGCGTATACATACACTCCCTAAAACAGAACGAACAATTTATGTATCACTGAGAATAATGTCATCGCCGTTCGGAAATTTGATCTAGTCTCCTCAGTTCGATTTTCCACTCTACAGCGATGTAACATGATATCAGCTCTATTGCTCAATTCTGGATACAAAACACCATTCGTCAACCCCCTCATGGAACACTTACACTATAGTATTTCGAGTACTAGAGGTGACTCTTCCAACAAGTTGTCGGTGCCATTACTATCACTAATTACTTTTGGAGTGATATATTTTCCAACCCCTGTACCGAGTTGCCATACCCCGATTCTTACGGATACAAAAAGTGTCACAGCTTTGTCTCAAGGAACCATGCACCTCATATTGAGTTGCCTGACAAGGATGGGTCTTGCTGTGAAGTCGATGACGGTTCAAGGTTGAAATAGTCATATACTGTCGACATCATGGCTACTCAGCAACTCCTTTTCCTGCTCTTGTACGGAGTGATAGCAAGACGTAATCGGCAATTGGTAATGATGAAGCCCCCTGTCGTCAATCGCTCAAATCAGAAACACTAGTAAGAACAAGAAGCAGAATGTCTGAGTAACGAACAATGGCCTTTATCATTAGCTCCCAGGTCTTAGACAAATGATTGTATGGCACCTGGTGTGTCAAAGCCATTATATAAGGTTTAAGACACGGCTCACAAGCGAGATCGGCTTGAGAGAACTCTGTTCAGCCCTTGGCCCTAGACATCCAAAGACTATTGAACTTTGCGGACTGGGGGGTAGACAAGGAAGATCATGATCACAAAATGTCGTGTTGAGGAGTCATAGCGTCCTCGCCTTTAGCAACTGAATGCTGTGGGTATCATTCATTCGTCGTTTTGAGGGGTTCTCTTCATCGTGCTGCGGCTCGTCTTGTGCCCAATTTCCCAGTAGCCAGATATCCTCTGTTTCCCATCTCACCTCTCCATCCAATTCCCAATGATCCAAAGATAATCCTCCCATCCGGTGTCACCTCCACACCCGACTCTGTGCCGTCCTCCGCGACCACGAAGCAAACCTGCTCCACTTCACCCGGATGCAGCACCGGCTTTTCGCTGCCACTCGCCTCCCAGTTGCAGTCTCGATACCGCAACCCAGGCTCCGTATCTAGTACCACCTTCTCCAGCTGCACCACGTCTTCACTACAGTTCTCCAGCTGCGCCTCGAGCACCCATCGCCCGTGTTCTTGAGTGTTGTTGAAGTTCAGGGGACCCACCTTGGTCCGCACGATGAGTGAAGCTTTGCAGATAAACTGGTAGAGCTTTCGGAAAGTTCTTGTTCGTCCACTTGTCTCTGTCGCCTCGTAGTAGCTCACTGTTACCGCAAGCACGTGGTTACCCTCCTCCTTAAGATCGAACGAGACCACTTTCTGCAAGGTACCCCCAGACTCAAGATCAACTTCGGGTTGGCCATTCGAGGGGCCAAGCTCAAGGCGCTGAACAGCACCCATACCAGGTGTCTTCATCTCTGCTTCGATGCGCACATCGCGAATATTTTTGGCAGCATCTATTGGTAGTTCATTGTTCGCGCAAAGAGTGCAGCTAAAAGTCTCGCCGACATATGCTGAACCAAACGATACTGGAAGGTTGACTGCGGGACTAAGAAGGAAGGGAGATGGGTTCGAGGCAGCTTCGGAATGGTACGCGAGCGAAGCAGGGATCGGGGCTGATTTGATGGATGCGCCTACTGAGAAGGGCGGATCGATCGGGTATTGAGTAACGAGCGACGGGCGCGACAGTCTTAAAGTTGATTGTACGTTAGCTACCTAGGTAAAGCTCGGAGCCAACTGGACCTGGACTCATATCGCTAGGTAGCTCACCGAAGCACTTTGAGCGAGATGGAATGAGGCTCCTTGACTGGATCGTGGGAAGGATATCGCTGATGGCTCATCTTGCCATGTTTTCCTCGGGGCAATTATTACACTGTAAGACAATCGCGATAATTAAGTGTATTTAGTAGTCGTATGTAAGGTAGGTGGCGTGTTTAGATAGATGTCAAGGTTAGATGCGATGCGGCGAGGATGGATGTTGTTTGTCTTATCGATAAGAGAACGGCCCCTCATCGGACACGGTCACTCAGTCAGTGCCTTGCATCATGCTTAACCACATGCGACTTCTCAGAATCTATCACCTTCAGAGTAAAAACTTGCTAATATAAGAACTACTTACTAATCCTTACGCTGCATATTAGTATCTACAACTTTTACAAGCTAGAGCCATTAGAAACGCCATGTCCCTGGTCTGTCAGATAGTAAATATACTTTAGTAAGAAACGTCACCTTCTTCACTGCGAGTGTAATGTACTTCGACCTGCAATATGTCATTCCTAAAAACCAACTTTGCGACCTACTGGAAAGCAATGCTGCTATTTCTTAATCGCATCCATACAAAGATGGTTCGATGTAGATTCCTACTCAGCATACGAGACCTGAATCAACACTCTTTCTTTCTGCAATGTAAACTGGAGCGTTCACGTACATAGCCATGGAATTCCATATCCAGCGGCATGCTTTTCTGTCAAAATCTGTAGTTCTGTGGCTCCCCTTTGGTGATGGGTGACCCAGCCAAGAATCAAAGGCCTGGTGGAGGGGGAACCTGCGAATGTTAGCGTATACCCAAGGGGAAGATATCTTGTAGAATGCGAGCTGAATATCTCGGCATCTATGTACATACCGAACCGTAGCTCCCACCTGTTCCGGGAGGGGACCCAGAAGGGGGAGGCGGAGGAGGAGGAGGAGCGGCTTCACTTGGGGGCGGAGGAGGAGGAGAAGCTGACTGCCCAGGGGTGGCACCAGGAGCGCCGGGAGCCTGTGCTTGAGCCTGAGCTCCATAGTATTGCTGGTACATAGCAACATAGCTGTAATAAATCGTCAGCGTCACGAAGCAGGCATCTTAAGCGGCCAGTTCTACTTACTTAGCATAACCACCATAGGCTGCGTAAGGGTCTGCGCCACCGTAGTACTGGGCGTACTGGGCGGCATAGTCAGCAGCATTGGTCGGGCTGTTCACGCCAGCAGCGGCTGGGCTGTTTGAAGCACCACCCTGGTTAGACCCGTATCCACCATAGCCAGAGCCGCCATATGAGCCATGAGAAGCTCCATGTGAGCCACCATGGGAGTGGTTACGGTCACCGCCACCGTTGTAGCGATCACCCCCATAGCGGTCCCCTCCATAGCGATCCCCACCGTAACGCGGTGGACGGCTCTTGAACTCTTCGTACTGTTCCTTGACATTGGCGATCAGGTCCTCGCAAAGCTCCTTGGCTTTCGCAACCATATTGGGGTCAGGACCGCTGCGTTTATGTTAGTTACGGATGTCCCAGAGCAACAAACACGTCAACTCACGTCACATGGAGGAACATGTCTTCATCGCTCTCCTGGTTAGTAGCTGCCTCGAGATATCCAGAACCTCGCCCCTTAATCTGCACACGACAAGTTGTCTCTTGCTGGATGTGCTTGACGTATGCACCTCCGTGTCCAACGACCTGAGCACGCAAATTGAACCCATGTACGGGCTCTAGGCTGATGGGGATCTTCTCTTCGGGCCATTTACGCTACACAAAAGTTGTCAGCATCCTTGTTCCACACGTGAAAAGCAAGAACCTTACTCGACCAAACTCGTCACGTTCAACCTGCTCCTGATCTCGACGGCGGAAACGCCTTTCATCGACAAGCTGAGGGAGTTCCTGTTGAATAAGTTCGTTGATCTTGGCGACAGCGGACTCCAAGCCAGACTTGCTCGTGCTCGTGATGTGAAGGTACAACGGAGGATTCTACAAGGGATTAGAGTAAGGCCCAACCAAGACTGAAAGATTTCCTTACCGCGGCGGTTGCCATACTCTTGTTAGGATAGTAGCTGCCCCGGGTGGTAATATCTTGTTAAGTCAATACTATGTCTACGAAAAACATGAAGGAATTGCGTACCAGCGCCGGTTTCGTCTTTGATCTAATCAAGTGGGAGTCAGCAGGAGCAACGAAGGGGGTATTGAAGCGAGCTATCAAGCTGTAAGCATGATATTCTCGATCCAAGTGCAGAGATAAATCCAAAGGAGCGGTTCTGGGAAGATCAGTGGGCTTTAAATCAGGAGTATTTACCATTTTCTGCGTGGACCCCTTGGTGAGGAGGTAGCGATTCCTGAGGTCATTGACTTCGATATCCTGGATATAGTCGCCATCTGCAACATACATCTCGCCATCGAGTGCCGGAGCTATCTTGTTTGCGCTTTGTGGAGTCGAAGTTGATCGCGGTGGTGGTGAGTCGGTATCAGCAGACCTGATGGGAGGCACATCGACGTGCTGGATTCCCTTGCGAGCTTGGAGCTGCGCGTTGATGCGAGCCGCAGCGGCAGCTACATGTTATGTTAGAGACGTGCGTAGACAAATATTATCGCGATGGTTTTGAAAGAAAGAAGAAGAAAAAGCCAGAACAAGGGCACAAACCAGCGGCAGCGGCAGCATCAGTTGGAGATTTCCTTGCTTCGGGGGTTGCATCTTTGGCAACGGGGCTGCGGTCTCTTCCGGGCTCAGAGCGGCGCGACGGGGGAGATCGAGAGCGACGGTCAAATCGCGATGTCCTCTTGGGTTCCGGCTCTGTCTGGTCGAAGCGCGAACGCTTCACCGTTCGTCGTTCTGTTTCGTCCATACTCGAGGAGTTGCGAATATTGAAATAAAAATTGGAAGATGGAGGTTGGAGCTTCGCCACGCGGGAGTACAGAAAGATACCGATTTGTCGACAACGGTCTCTATGCCCATATATCAATGCAAATCCGGTGTGAAAAATAGCAACCGAAATGCGCCTGCGTTGAAGTGGAGTTGATGTTTGATGGTTTACGGAGCAGCAGGAACCTGAAAAGGCTGATTGAAGCACGTACCTTGTTCAGCCTTCCGCCTCATGTGGCTGGTGAGCAACCCGACACCGGCGGTTGCGAATGTGGGGAGAGCTTGGGGCAAAGATATCAACGGGCAACATGGGGTAAAAGTGTAGGCGAAGGCACAAGGCAAAGGAGTCTAAGTGTTTGATTATATCATGAGCACTGTGCTCAACTGTCCAGATTAATTTATTCTGTAAAGTCATGGCATTTCGATTCCTCTATTAGATTTCCCTATAAGTGATTATCAAGTGCTTCTTCATTGGACGGTTCCATTAGCTTGGTAGTGTGGCTTGGCTGAGCCCTGTATGGTTTACAAGGAACCTGGGGAATGTCATGGGCATGGACTGGGGTCAATTGTTGTATTGCATCAAATTATACGCCTGCCTATTAAGCAATTCAACCTCTGTAGTCGCTTCGGTCTTAATGGTTTATTCATATAGTATGAACCATTGCCAGTCGTATGTTGGCTGGAAAACAACCCTATTTAAATAGCTCCTGATAACCTAGACTTCGGAGCTTACAGCGGGCCCTTGCCGAGCTGATCCGTGCCCCCGCGCAAACACCTGGCTGTTACAGGAGGTAATTACAGGGGGCTCCACTATGGCTTAGTCATTATTACAGGGAACCTTTTCAGGGCTGTAGCCCACCGTAGCAACTTAACTAAATCAACAACATTCATACCGCCACGTAACTACTTTCTATTTATGGTGATAAGACTGGGACTACTGCCAATATTCTTTAGCGCTAAACGAACTTCATCTCTGCAAAACAGAGAAACACCTAAGAAGCTCCTATAGCTAAAATTATCACTTCCCAGATAAGCGGCTAAGCGGCATGCAACCGAGGGAATACGCCGCAATGAAAACCTCTTCTCCAGAACGCGCAATCTAGGACCGCAGGACTAGACTTCTAAGAAACATAAACGCTACAGTATCTCTAAACCAAAGAAACACAATCTACGAACTTCCTATGCTGTAGTATAGAAGACTCTAGGGACTGCAAGACCTAAGAGTAAGCAGAATTAGAACATTACTAGCAACTGATCTCCTAGCATAAACTTAACCTGATAAAAATACTAGATAAAGGTCTAGCAGAGCAGCTAGCAGAAGACAAGACGCCAGAAGCTTAGAGAGACTAGACCTAATTAAATCAGGAGAATAGCTAAATACACAACACTAATCAGGAATAGATAGGGCTGAAAGCTCTATAAGACCTAAGACTGAGAGGAGATCTCTAAGACATAATATACTAGACAGAGCTGAGCTCTAAGAGGAGTTCCAGGAGAGCCTAGATACAGGCTACTAGATCTAGCTAAGTGGCCAGGGAAGTAGCAGGAAGATACAGACATGACCTACTAGCCTGACCTGAGTAACCAGGAGGCAGACCAGGAAGGCCTAGATATAAGAGACTGAGATTAGATTAGAGCCTAGGAACTGCTAAAATTAGACTTATGTAAATTTCACGGATTTCGCAGAAACATTACAATTTTAACTAAGTACAAAAATCAGCTAGCAGGAACCATCCTAGAGGAGTCTAGCGGCTAGGAGAGTTAAGCTAAGAAGACTTAAGAATCTGAAAGCTAGAAGTCTAGCAGAGTCTAGCGCCAAGAGGAGGCGCTAGGAGAACCTCAGAGTTGGCTAGCATCAAGCTTGGTATACTGGCTGGATAAAGCTGGACGCCAGGACGACAGCCAGGATACAGGCGAACTTAGACATAAAATCTCAAAATGGCAAACCCTAAGGTTTAGGATCCGCGAAACTTGAATTAATTATGAATCACTCCAGTCAACTCCAGGCGTAAGACACTCAGAAAAATCATTTAGCTTTAAGCGACTTTAAGAAATCTAAGATTTAAGCCTAAGCTTAATAGCAGCGCCCGAAACTTCAATTATTACTAGCACCAGACTAACAGAACTTTAACCATAACAACTCCATGACATCTCCCTAGACCTTAAGACTTATCCCCCTAAGCCAGTTACTATAAAGCTAAAGATATTCTAACTTCTAGAACTCATACCACTAAACTTTAGAAGTTATCACCAACTAGCGCTTGCACAGCCTGATAGATAACAGAAGGCACTACAGGAACAACTCTAAGATAATTAAGCAAGAAACGCCATACCTGTACTATTAGGGAAAGAACAAGTGCGGAGACAGCATTTAAACCGCACTAAGGGAAGTTAATAGGAAGCAACTCCTGGTAAGATTCTAGCAGTAGGCGGGAAGCTACATTGGAGGGAAACTAAGAGCATAATATCAACTCTAACCCCGCTTAAAAAAAACTCTAATCTTTCATCTATCCTCCATCATCCAGGCCAACTAACCAAAAAACTCCCTTACTATCATTTCCATCACTTACACTCGCTATCCATTACGCACAAGACTCCTATCCCATATCCAAAGTCCCCAGTAAGCCTAGCACCAGTACAACCACTCATTCCAGCTTTATTTCCCCTGCACAAGCAGCCACATCAGCTTTCACTACCCCAAGAACACCTAGCCCAGAGATTTCATCATCAGAATCATCACCCTACATTAAGCAACCACCTGCCAACATTCTACCCAGCTCTACCTGTATCTTTAATCCCACTCGTTTAACATCAGTTGCATCATCCTCCCCAGACTTTGCAGAAGTCCCTAAGGAACGAACTGAGTTAAGCATCTCCAAGACAGAGACATTTCAAGACAAGATAAGTACTGCCAGCTGCAGTAAGATCTTCTTCTCAGGGAAGCAAGAAGATTATAAACCCAGAATCTTCCTCATATACATAAGAAAAGTTATCAAGTGTAAGAATCCAGACCTAGAACTCCCGGAAAAGCAGGAACTAGAAAACACATTTCTAGTACAGGCATTTCAGAAGTACTTAAAAAGAAAGGCACTCTAATGGTTTAAGGAAGAACAGCTAAGAGAGAAAACTTTTAAGGAGATCACACTCCAATTCAAGGAAAAGTTCAGCAAGCCAAACACCATAGAGGACAGCGCACTAATTACAGAAGCCCATCAAATCTTACAAGCCGCCAGTAAGTCACTATGAACTTTTATAGACCGCACCAGCAAACTCTATCACCAGATGCCACCAAACTACTAACAAACCTTATTAACAAGTTTCATACTCTAAATAAATAATAAGGATAAAGACTAGCGCCTCTAGGAACGCATCCAAGACAGATTATACTCTCAAAACAAATAGAATAATGGCATTGCTAACCTAACCCTCACTTTTAATAACATGCAAAATGTTATCTAGGACTGCCAGAATGCCACCTTGGAGACTCTACAGCCTTTTAGTAAAGAGGGCGATAAGACAGAGCAAGAGAACTCTAACAAGATACTAATCAACTCAAATCATAAGATAGCAAGACTCACATCAGAACTTGCTTAAGTGATACTACCAACCGTAAGAGGTAACAACTACTATTCAAATAATAACAACAAAGGCGGCAATACCTAGAGCTATACTAGGAACAATACGGGACCTGTTCTAACAGGGATGAGAGAACAGGACCTAGAGATAACACTATGCTTTAACTGCAAATTATAAGGACACATAACGCTGCAGTATCAAGAGCAATGTAATAATAAGAAGATACGTTATAACCGCAATAACTGGCAAGAGAACGCCAGAACATTAATAAGCAGGCGCAAAGCAGAGCTAAATAGTCTAGCAAATAAAGGTCACCTACCTACTATAGCGAAGACAGCCATGTTAGGAACAACAAGACCTAGACTCCTAGCTAGGTATTGCCAGCGCCCTAATAATCAACTTGTAACAAACATCCCATAGCAGCAGGAGAGAATGAACTATACCAGGCAGGAGAGCAGATATCCTGCACCCTAGAGATATAACAAAGAGTCCCCTAGAGAAGGATTAACTGACATCAGCGGCGCCATGCTATGGAGATACGATAAAGTCTATTCAAAGCAATCATTAGAACTTCCATAGAATATGTTAATGCCTGCCACTAAATCTCTGGAGATTGACAACTCCGGGAGGGGAACGGTTCCACTGGCTTAGAAGAGAGTTGACACCTCTTCAAGACAAGTGATAGCATTGACCATAGATTAGCTAGCAGTAAATGCCACAATACACAGGACAGAGAAAGCTCAGCCAAAGCCCAAGAATACCTCTAGAATAGATAAAGGCAAAGGTAAAGCAAAGAAGATAACAATAGGAGATAAGCAACTGAGAATGCTAGCAGACATAGCCACGCGACATCTGCAGAAGAACGACAATCATGCCACCAGGGGAACTGTAACTAAGATAGAGAGTCCCCAAGTGGTAAAGCTAGGAGATAACAAGCAGCCATTACCATCTCAGACTTAACCAACAGATACAGAGATAATGGCAGACTTTACCCAAGAGGAATTCGAAAGAATGCTACCGCAACTACAGCCGCATCTAGAACAATTAAGATTACAGAAGGATAATAGCAGAACAGTTCCCACTGCAAAGAGGAAACCTCAACATATCTTAGAGAAGATTCAAGCAACTGATAAATACTATATTCCACCCTTTAAGATTAGATAGCACTTAAAGAACAATACCATTCAGATCAGTATGCTACAGCTACTCTAGATCGCTCCATCCATTTAGCAGCAGTTATCTAGACTTATATAATATCGCCAGCAAGTAAAGGGCGCTAAGACCAGAGAGGCAATCGTAAACACGCTAGGTCCCTTCAGAGCACTCATAGAACTGGCGTTTGCTGCTAAGCTAGAAAGGGAGTATAGCGAGAGCAATTAAACCTGTAGGAGTCTAGCATACCCGCAAACTTCCAGGAATACTATAATATGGAATAATACTACATCACCTGAGGAGTCAGTACTAAACACGCTAGGATATATATCTAGATACCTATCTAGTTACCATACAGATGCCATCTTGCTAGACGGCGGCTCTGTCATTAATCTAGTAAATCAAAACTTCATAAACAAGTCTAGCATATGCCCTATCTGACTAACTTAGGCTAAGCCTATCCGCCTGGCAAACAATAAGATCACTTATATCACTAAGTTCATGATACTAGAAGTCATAGTGGTAAAAGTTATGTATCACTTAGCGGCTTATATTATAAAAGGATATAAGGATTAGGACTTGCTAGTTAAGAGACTATAGTTAAGACAGGTAAAGGCGGTAGAACATTATCACAAAGAAAAGTTAATCATTACAGGCTTTAAGGGATGTACAGCAGTTATTAACATCACACTATCCCCGAGATACACAGAATATATCAAGGATTACAAGAGAGATATAACTAAGGTAATAGCAGATCTAGCAGAACCAGAATATAAGGAGCTCATCTACATAGATAACAACACTAAGATTAAGAATAAGGTAGAGGACATTCTAGCAGACATACACCAGATCATCCAGAGAGAGACAGACACCTATCATATTACAGGAAACTAGACGCCACTATCATTAATGCTAGAACAATGCAGTAGCAAGAACCAAGATAGCAACCTAGGGATTCAACTCATACAGGAGAATCCAAAGACCAGGATAGCGATATATCATACTAAGGAATCCAGGAACATTATACTTACTTACCTACCCATAAATGTAAAACTTTAATAATACATGCAGAGGGGCACGATTCCGGGGCGATGCGCCCTGTAGGCGTACTGCTAGAGGAGGCCCCTAAACTACCCCACCTTTAGGCCTGCATCGCTAAGGAGCAACCCTCCTCTAATAATAATATCACGAGAGCTTCATTTCAATGTAATGACAGCGCCGCCACGCTGCGCGCCTCCAGCGCCCTAGATCATTTAGTTTCTAGCATTCGCTGCGTGACTTTTCTTCCCTTGCAAAACGCTAAAGTAAACTGCAAACTTTCCCCTGCTAAAACCAAGCTCTTTACTAACACCTAAACTACAGACGCATAAAGCGCATGCTCCTCTCCTAATCAACTCCAGGCAGCAGAAACCTCTCCTCCCCAAACGTAACCACTAGGCCAGCTAAACTTAAACCCTATACAATCAGATTCTCCAAGCGCTAAGACTCCTACACTAAAACAAGAAGCCAGTGACCGCAAGGAATCAGAGACATGAGCGCCTGAGCTGCAAGCCGGGCTCATTAACCACACTCTAGAAGCGAACTGGGACTATCTGCTAACCTGGATGCTAGTCTAGGAGCTCGCTGCTAGAAAGCAAAGACACAGGAAGCTAAGAGCTGCTAAGCCAGACTGGGAAGAGATAAACAAGAAGTGTAACAGGACGCTCCCTGCTAGGAACTCTTAGACAGAAATGAAACAATCAGTGATCTAGGAGCACAGCAAGACATAATATACTAAGGACCTCTAGACTCCAGTGGATGGCTTAGCAGACAAGAGGAACGACAGGACACTCAATACTAGGAACTTATAGCACCAAAGGAATCTCTCAATAAACAGGCAGTGTAACTAGATACCCCTTATAATGAAATCTTAGACTTCAGAGGAGAGCCCAGGGGCCCTATAAAAAAACAAGACATAAATAACTAATATCTATCTTAGTAGCAGAGTATCTAAAGCTGCTGCCAAGACATGGCAGACACCAAATACTAAGATTCTACAGACCAGTAGCCAAGACTTGGCAAAATCCCCGGAGAAGTCTGACTTGGTAAAATTGACTGGCTAGAAGAAGTCTAGCGCTACCTAGGAGACACCTAGAGTCAGAGGAGTTACCAGGAGAACGCTTCAGAAAGTTAGTATAGCTCAAGCTAGCGGAGGCTAGCAACCAGCAGAGAGAGACAAAGTATCCCAGCAAGTACTTAAGTTTGAAGATAGTCAACTTCAGTATACTGGCTAGCAAGAGCTAGACACGCCAGAGACAGACCAAGACGCGACAGAATAAGCAGCCAAAACTCCAAAACGCTAAACTTTAGGGTCTTTAGGATCCACCGCTCCACCACCACTCCAGGCGTTAGACATATCTTAAAGTGACTTAGAGCCAATTTATATGGGAAATCCAAAAATCAAGGCCAACCCCTTAAGATTCTAAAAAATGCACTAAATCCACCATCTCTCACAAGAGCCCCACAAAACAATTATTTCTTAGTTCACAGATACCAGCATCACACTTAGGGATATAGCCGCGACACCCGCCCAGAAGTTTCAAGTCATACAGCTATATTATACTTATAAAGATTATTTCACTAAATGCATTAAGGATCTTAGGTGCATAGATTTAATACAGCATACAATTAAACTTAAAGACAACGCAGCACCCATCTGCGCCAACCCTAGACAATATAGCCGCCATGACATCTTAGCAGCTAAAGAGTTTCTACCACCTATAGAACGAAACGGCCTCATCAGCCGCAGCTCAGGTTTATAGGGAGCAAACACGCACTAGATTCCAAAGCCAGGCAACCCACAACCAGATCATATACTTCAACTAAGAATAGTACATGATTATCACCTGATTAATAAGCAAACAAAGAAACCAGCATATCCATGCCACAATCTTAAAGCAGACTTAGATTCCATATACTGCAGTAGACCACAAGTGTTCTTACAGGCAGACGCCTTACACGGTTTCTAGGGTATACCAATCCAGCCAGCTAACAGAAAGAAGACCAGGTTCCTTACACTAAACGGTTTATACTATTATAATAACACTCCAATAGGCTTAAAAGGTTCATCTGCCACATATGCCAGGTTCAGAGACTTGATATTTGGTTACCTATTCTTTAATGACGGCTCCAAGCTCCTATCGCTTCAAGGGTACTTAAAAGAACTCGCAATAACTTTCTTTCTATATATTAATAATTATAACATAGCATCTAAGATATTTAAAGACTATTTTAACTTCCTTTAGAAGTACTATTTTCTACACATTGCCTAGGCGCTAATCAGTTTAAATAGCAAAAAGACAAGCCTATTCATATCTAGCATAAAATCATTAGGATTTACTGTAAATAAGAAGGGGATTCGGCTAGCGCAGAAACACCAGGAGAAGTTTACGCAGTTAAAGAAACGTTTCCAGGAGAATCCACCCTGCTCTTAAGAAGAGGTGTAACCACTCCTACACCTAATACTATTTATTTAAAAGTTCATACTAGGGAGAGCAGAACTTATCTAGCAAATAAAACAAGCCTTCTTCAAATACTCCTTAACTACAATAAAATCTGGGAAGCCATCTATTTTACACTAGGAAACGAAAAGAGATACACCAGAATAGAATAGCAGCGCCGCAGCAGCGCTTAAGTTGATTTGTAATGCCATCCAGAATAATGCAACTTCAGGAGCTAACTCTAAGAAATAATTCCACCTAGCTACTAACGCCTCTAAAAATAGGACTAGCAGAGTTCTCCTCCAGCTAGACAGCATGCCAGCAGGAGAAGACATTAACAAGAAGAACTTTAAGAATATAAGAATTATTATATAGATCTCAGGACACTTTAACAATATAGAGCGCTAATATATAATACTAGAGAAAGAAATGCTCACAGTAATACGAGAGTTGAACAAGAGCGACTAGATAATTAACCATTCCTCACACCCAGTGAAAGTTTACATGGACCACAAAGGTATCATAGACTCAATAGCGAACAGAGGACATCTCCACAGTAAGGTCAGCCGCTGGATTAAGATCCTCAGAGAATACAACATTAAGTACAGATACCATTCATGCATAGACAAAGTGATGCGCCTGGCAGATAGGATATCACATCTGCTAGAAGCGCAGAAGGAAGACGCTAAACCAGTTAAACTCCAACTAGGAATCAAATGAATCTTAGGAGTTACTCTGCCAATAGAACTTTTAGCAAATACCATTCTACCTAGAGGCAAAGCACCTAGGAAACAGTTAATTACTAACTCTAGGAGACCAGATATCAGATATTAGGAATGTAAGTCCTGGTACTCTAAGATCATATTAACTTTACTCAGGGGTCTGAGCAGCATAGGAGAAGGGCAGCAAAGACTAATAAAATAACAAGTACTGCAATACAGAATCTTCAATAATACTTTATACTATTTAGAGAATAATAAATCTTAGGCACTCTACGCGACTGAAAGTGAAGTACCTATCATACTCCAGAATGCACATGATAGATATAGACACTTCACAGTAGCAATCACCTCAGAGCAACTGAGAGGAAGACACTGGTAGCTAAGCCATGCCAGTGATATTAAGAACTATTGCAGATTATACATAGTGTGCCAGCAGATAGCACCCTATATTCCAGCATTACTCTCAGGGAGTATCACCAAGTTAGCACCATGGGATATAGTGGGAATAGATTATATCAGTCTGATTAACCTACTGTTAACAGAAGGATACCAGTATATCTTAGTGATAGCAGACTACATAACAAAGTTTATAGGATTAGCATACTACACAACAGCAGATAAAGAACATATATTTAAGACTTAGGAATCACGATAGGCGGCGACATTCGGCTGGCTAAAAGTCATTTACTGCAATAATGGCTCACATTTTATAAACATGAAAGTTAAGATAGCAGCAGAACGCCATAGCACAAGGATAGAGTTGGAACCTACATCTCATCCCTCGTCTACTGGCTTGCCAGAACGTATCATTCGCCTAGTAAAGAATCAATTGTAGAAATAGGCAGCAGAATAAGAGGGACTCGCATTAAACCTCTAGCACCTGGCGATGCCCACCATCAACATCAACCTCAACAACAGGTATATCGAGAACATTAGAACATTACCAGCGATAGCGATGCTAGGATAGGAACTGTTCTTAAAGCATCCCGGCATACTAGAGCAACTACCAGACAAGCAGACCCTAAGCAATAACAAATATGTAGCCAGGGAATTAAACTTAGCACTTATTAACACCAGGGAGGAGCTCAGGGAGAATATGTAAAACCGAGTAAATAACTTAACACAGCCAGCTATCCCACAAACACATAGACAACTAAAAGTCAGCACAGTAGTATAGGAAAAGCAAGATAAAGCTAGTATGCTAAAGACTAAGTTTCATAAGTCCTAGGGAAACCTATTAAGAGTTACTAAGCAGGTTTCAGAAGTCACGTACATAATAACAAGCCTAGTGGCACCAGGCAAAGCTCAGAAGGTACACATAGACAACTTAAAGCCATACGTGAGACGCCTAGCGAGACTGGAACCTCTAAAGATTACTAAGCTAGAACTAAACCCCAATAAAGAAGATTAATGACAGATGCTAGAAGATCCTACTTAGGATAACCCTAAGATTGTTAATCCCTATGCAAACATGTAAGCATGCTGGGAGGCGACACTCCCATCATTTGCCAAGAGTGTTAAGCGCTCTACAAGTTACATGTTAGTATAGACAGATAGACACTGGAAGATCTGATAATAGGAATAGCAGAGCGAAGGAACTTAGTGTTAGGAGAAATATGGGAATAGATATCATTATATCGTACACGGGAATAGTGCATTCTTTAGTATTAAGAGCAACACCAGCAAGGCGCGGGGGTAGTATATTACAGGAGGTAATTACAGGGGGCTCCACTATGGCTTAGTCATTGTTACAGGGAACCTTTTCAGGGCTGTGGCCCACCGTAGCAACTTAACTGAATCAACAACATTCGTACCGCCGCGTAACTACTTTCTATTTATGGCCCCCGTATCTCTGTAGCCTCCGGTCACCGGCCTATCGATAGCCCATTGATTTTTTCGGCATTTCCCTCGACCTATCTCTTCCCGACTTTGAGTCACCTTCATCCCATCCTCCGCCCGGACCAATTGCTATTTCTACCGTGTTGAGACCCTTCTTGTTCTGACCAGAGAACTGTTCCTGTTCTCCTGTCTCCGCAAGATGGCTTCTCTACGGCCCTTGACTTCGTCCCTCCGCTGGGTAGCCTCCGCGAGAGGCGTCGCCGCTGTGCGATATAGCTCCTCCTCGACCTCCGCCATTGCCTACAAGGCCCTCCGCCGTCGCTCTGCTCCCCTTCCCGTGAGCGACAGTCCTCCTGCGTGGTCCGCCCAGGCCGCCGTCTCCAACATTCTTTACGAGACCCCAGTCCCTTCAACTGCTCCTCCCAAGCGCCATATCCTCAACTGTCTGGTCCAGAACGAGCCTGGTGTTCTGTCCCGTGTTTCCGGAATTTTGGCGGCTCGCGGGTTCAACATTGACTCTCTGGTCGTGTGTAACACCGAGGTTGATGACCTTTCTCGCATGACCATTGTCCTCACTGGTCAAGACGGCGTTGTTGAGCAGGCTCGCCGACAGCTTGAGGATCTGGTTCCTGTCTGGGCCGTCCTTGACTATACCAACGCAGCTCTTGTCCAGCGCGAACTTCTCCTTGCCAAGATCAACATTCTTGGCCCCGAGTACTTCGAGGAGCTCCTCCACCACCACCGCGAGATTGCTGCTGGCGAGACTGATGTCGATTACGCGCATGAGGCCATTGAGCGTAGCCTCTCCGATACCGCCAAGGACTTCCACCCCAGCAAGTTGGCCGTCAGTCAGGCTCTGCGACACAAGCACGAGCATCTTAAGTCGATCACTTACTTCGCCCATCAGTTTGGCGGCAAGGTCCTGGATATCAGCACCAACAGCTGCATTGTTGAAGTGTATGTTACCACCCTCTCCATCTTATCTACTCAATCATGCGCAATGCTGACATGTGGTTCCAGTTCTGCTAAGCAGTCACGTATCGACTCGTTCCTCAAGCTTGTTGCTCCCTTTGGCATTCTTGAGTCTGCCCGTACAGGTCTGATGGCTCTACCCCGATCTCCTCTGTCTGAAGGCAACCAGGAGTCCCTTGTTATGGAGGCAGACGAGGTTGTCGATGCCAGTCAGCTCCCTCCCGGTTAAAATTAAATAGATACCTCAATTAGTGACCCGACCCAATGGCGTTTTCAAGGAAAGGATCTGATTTGATTGATTTAATTCCCAAGACTATTTTTATTGTTCGTGCGCCAATGCTCCACCTCCTGTCAAGTATGGCTAGTAAATGATATCGTATATCCATTGGTATCCCGTCCTCTCACTATACTCTAGAACTTGCCCTTGTTGACGACAAACCCTTCCAATGCAGCTGTCGATGTTAGGATCATGCTTCGAGATGAAATAGCAGAAAGACTTACAAACAGCGGCCCAGAGACGGTTCTCGGCCTCGGGGAATACCAGAGAGCGGGGGCTGTAGAAGACTTCATCAGCGACCTCCTCAGGATGTCTAGGGAGGCAGTGCATGAACTTCCAGTCCGACTTTGCACCTCCTCGCTTTGCAAGGTCGTTTGTAATCTGGAAACCAGCAAAGTCCTTGAGGCGCTTCCGGGTGTCAGCTTCCTGGCCCATGGAAACCCATGTATCAGTCACCAGGACATTGGCATCATTAACAGCCTCCTCGGGGACGTTAGTCTCAAAAAGCTTGCCGGGCGAGGACACGCCGTCAGCAGCGGAAGTGATGAGTTGCCTCATGTTGTCAGGAATCTCATATCCCTTGGGGGCGGCAACTGAAATGTCAACACCCATCTTGACACAACCGATGGCGAGATCGAACAGAACATTGTTGGCATCGCCAACCCAGGCAACCTTGAGGCCGTTGAGGCCCAGTGTAGCTCCCTTGGCGCTTGCTGAAGGGAAAGTTTCATGGAGAGTGAGGAAGTCAGCAATGGTTTGTAGAGGATGGAAGTCATCGGACAGAGCGTTGATGACAGGGACACTTGAGTGCTTGGCTAGATCAGCGACATCAGAGTGAGGTCCAACTCGAGCCACCATACAGGAGGTCATAGAAGAAATAACAACCGAAGTGTCGTATAGCGACTCATTAACCTTGGCAGGCATTAGCATAGGTCTTGATCATGTAAGTGCAATTACTTACACCAAGCTGAATATCATCCTTCCCAAGAAACATGGGATGGCCACCAAGCATAGTCACAGCAGCTTCAGTGGAAACTCGAGTACGGGTGCTGCGCTTGCTGAACATCATAGCAACAGTCTTACCAGCAAGACCAGCATTGAGATAGCTCGCGGGAGCTCCACCCTTGACAGCTATTTTTCGAGTGTTGGCATCACGAACAAGGTTGGCAAACTCATTGGGAGTAAGATCAGCAATTGTCATGAGGTGCCTAGGTGTGGCGGCCTGTGAGTATGCTCGTTTCTGAAGGCCTGTAGCGGCGCCTCGAGCGATTCGGAAAGCTGAAGTCTTCATTTTGAGCTGTCTGCTGAGATGAGTGAGTCAATGAGTGGTTATATAAGTAGAAAATGAGCTCTGAAGCGTACAATTGAGATGAACGTCAGATCGAAGGAAGAAAGTGAGCTTTTCTTTAAGCCAATGGCTCAAGTAGGTCAAGATATGATGAGTCTGTGGTAGGAAGAGTCACCATTGGAGGGCCATGTCCCACTTGTTTCTTCCTCCAGCCCAAAGAGCATACGCCCCACTTTAATGCGATAGATATCAAGCCGGTCTCGGGACGCTGACTCTAATTATTTCAATAAGATATCGGAAGATTGCAATTTATACCAATCGTCTACACAAACGCATTGGGTAGTTGGGAACCTATTGTATCGCCGCTGTTTTCAAACTCCACTTACTTCGCTGTGAGTGAGTCCTTTGCTGGAGCTAGGTTTCTCAGGTCAAACGCCGTTACCGGCAGTTGGATTTTCAATAGCCATGATCCTGTTGGCGGACTGAGCTCGTCAATTCACGTCAAGATCGAGATGGAAATAAGTAGGTAATAAGAGTGTAGAGAATCTTAATTGGAGTACCAGTATCTTTATTGCATCACTGATTACCCTTTGTAAACCTTCAGATCGAGCCAAGATTGGTACTACGCTTTGCTGAAGCTGTGATAAACATAAATGACCATGGAGAGATGAGAGCTTTCAGCCGCGTGATACAGGTGCCCAGATCCCCAGTATTGAAGCAAGCCAACGAACTCGAGGAGATATTGTTATGCCATGAGATAGGTGTCCTCCTTTCCAAGTCTCCCTCACGTGTGCCTACAGGCGGCGTTGAAAGGTCTGGAGTGCACATGTTCATGAAAGTATTTTTGAGAATAGTGCATGTATGTTGATTTTATTGGCGTATTCTGCTGATGTGTCTGCTCCTCTGCTACTTGGTAACATTCTACTGCAATAATGGCACCCTGTATTTGGGTATTTATGGGCTAGACATTAAGATATCCCCATACTGGAATCACTGTACATATACTGTTAAAGATCCATTACCTTGGAATTGGAAATGGATCTTCGATTGATCTATTAATAAGATCAGTTCAATTAAAGAATGACGTCGCGTGCGTGACCAAATTCCAACCCCCCAAGTTTCAGGGTCGAAAAGCTGGGGGCCTGAGGTGCCTTGAGGTTCCGTTCCTGGATCAGACATAACCAAGCCAATCATAGCACCGCCCGCTACAACCTTATCACTCATACATACCTACCTAAACCCTGCTAAAGTGACTTCACCTCGATGACGAATCCCTAACCTCAACATGCAAGTTGCTCCATGCTTCTGACATCAACATCATCTCCAACAACCAACAGATCATCAACCTCCCTCCCGAACCTGACAATACATTACCACAGCCTGCCCCAAGTTACTTGCGCCGCATGAGCGCCCCGAATCTCTGTTAGACGGGTTTTCATTTTATCCGATACGACTACAATGCCGGCCGAGGAGAACGAGCCTCTTGCCTCGCCAACGCGCGAGGAAGAGGAGCCTACCGAGACATCGCCGCTTCTCAACAGAAGCGATGACGGACATCACAGTGACGATAGCGAGCGCGAACAAATTGGTCGAGTCTCGAATGAGCCTCAGTCGCGGGCCGCCTGGAGTCTCTGGTCAATATGCAACAAAAAGACCAGTACCAAGGCACTTTGGCGATGGCCTTCCATCATCGCCATGGCGCTCCTTGGTATCATTGTAATACTCATCATAATCCTCGGTTTCCTCGTCCCCCCTGCCGTCAAGGAGTACGCCGAGAAAGCTGCTGTTCTTGAACCTACCAATTTGTCCATTGAGAACATCACAAGCGATGGCATCCGGGCGCGTATTCGTGCAAACGTCTATCTCGATGGATCGCGGGTCGACAACCAAAACTCCCGCCGTATTGGAAAAGCAGTCACTGGAATTATGCGAAAACTCGAGACCAAGGAAACAACTGTCAACGTCTATCTACCAGATTATGCCGATGCGCTTGCCGGCACTGCTGTTATTCCTCCCTTAGTCGTTGATGTAGTTAACGGACACACCAATGAGCTAGACTTCGTGGCAGATGTCAACCCTGGCGATGCTGAGCATATCCGCAAGATTGCGAATGATTGGTTAGAGGGGAACCTGAAGCAATTGAAAGTAGTGGGCAAAACCAAGGTTCACCTCAAATCGGGAATCATCCCTCTTGGTGCTCACGATGTGGCGGAATCCATGGTCTTTGAAGGTCAAGCTCTCTACCGCTCCTATGCTGCTCTATTCTTAGGAAAGAAGACACTCTTTTAATGAGAAAAGGCGAATTTATTTCTGTAGTGCTAAAACTGACAAACTTGCAGCTAATGAGATCCCATCAATGCCCAACTACAACATAGAGCGCATGGATCTCCACGATCGCCCGGTAGATGGCCACGGACGAAAAGTGATCGAGGCCGACGTATCCTTGAAAGTCCACAATGACTACCCAGTGTCCTTCCGAGTCCCGACTCTTGGGTTTGAAGTTTTGGTGCCCAATTGCGACTCATCACTGCCTTCTATCAGTGTTGCAGATGCTATCACGGAGCCAATTGATGTCAAAGCTAAGGTAGATGTTCAAGCCGACGCCAAAGGCATCATCTGCGACATTCCAGAATCTTTAACGAAAGCGTGCCCTCACTCTGAATCATCCCCTCTCGACCATTTCATGGACCGTTATCTGCATGGCGAGGATGCCAAGGTGTTTGTGAGGGGGAAGAAGACAAACAATACCGATACCCCCGAATGGATCTCAGATATCCTGGAGAGTATTACAGTGCCGGTCGATTTTCCAGGACGATCATTTGATAGTTTGATCCGCAACTTTTCCCTGACGGATGTCGACTTTAAACTACCCGACCCTTTTGCCGATGTCAATGATCCTGAGGGTGAGCCCCGAGTATCTGGTACCGCACAAGTACTCGCAGCTGTTCCACCTGAGCTGAATGTGGAATTGGGCGTGGGCAAGCTCCGCTCCAACGCTGATCTGTTTTACAAGAAGCGTAAAATGGGAGAGTTGAACCTGCGCCACTGGCAGAGTGCCAACTCAACAAAGGTTCATGATAAAGAAAACGGCGAAACTCTTCTTAACATTACATCACGACTAGTCGACGTCCCCTTGACAATCACCGATGGTGACGTGTTCAGCGGGGTTATGCAGAAGCTACTGTTTGGAGGCGGCGATATCACACTCGACATCAAGGCCGAAGTCGACGTAAAGCTGAAAACCGTCCTCGGCATTCTGACGGTGAAGAAGGTTCCCGCAGAGGGCAAGATTCCAGTAAACGGTCCGTCATCGCTGTGGTAATCTCTTGCATCCCCCATAAGGATGAATAATCCTTATCTACACGCTGAAGTATTTTCTTAACACGCCTTGCGATCATGGCAACAGCCAATACTGACCTATAAATAGGATTTCCTGGAAACGCACTTGGTAAACTCAAGCCTCAAGTCGGCGAGATCGAGGTTATGGAAACTACGGAGACGGGCATTCAGATGAGAGCTCTTGTCAACCTCACTAACCCTACACCGTACGCAGCTGTTGTACCTTACCTCAGCGTACATATTCTTCACGATGGGGAACTTCTCGGCGAAGCCATATCAAGAAATGTCACGTTTGACCTCGGCAAGAACACCAACCTTCCTGTTCTTGCAACTTGGGATCCTTTACGATTTGGCGGCAAAAAGGCACAAGCAATTGGCCGCAAGCTACTATCAGACTATGTGTCCGGCAAGAATACGACACTAACGGCACGTACCCACAAACGCAGTGTCCCGAATGTCCCTATAATCGGCGAGGCTTTGTCCAAGATTAACATCACTCTGCCTACGCCGCGAATAACTGTCCCTGGCGAAGACGAGCACGACGGCGAGAAGCCACACTTTATCGCAGATGCCACCTTTCATCTCTTTTCCTCGACAGCCACTTTTACACTTCTTTCTCCATTGCTATACAACACTTTATACATAGAACATATAAACGCAACTGCTCTTTACAACCACACTGAGCCAGTCGGTCAGATTATACACGATGAACCATTCCCAGCAACACCTGGGCGATCCCAGACCCCACGCTTGCCAGTCATATGGTCTGCCAGCAGCGTGGGCTATGGCAAGCTGAAAGAAGCATTGGGCGGATCGCTCAAGCTTGATGCCATAGCCAACGTCACTGTGAGATTGGGCAGCTGGACTGAGAAAATCCATTATACAGGCAAGGGCATCGGGGCAAAGGTTAGCCTATAAGTCTGACCGATCCTGGGAGGTCTTGGCACAGAAATGTTTGGAGTTAGAGGTTTCGTTTTTGGGGGGAGGGGACTCGCTTGGGATACTGGCGCGTATTATTTCTTTTCCCTTATAGACACCTAGGATACACGAAATTGATTTCTTTACATTATGATATATACTGGTGTTCTGTTTCTAGTGCGTTGCTTGAAAGAGTTGAAGTGAACAGCAACTTTTTCCAGCAGTCCGGCTTTAGTGATTCTATGAACAACCACATATACGCAGAGCACACAAGGGAGACAATCACCAAGGCCATTTTCTGGACAAAGGTGATGTTCGTTGAACCTTCACATATTCGCAGACCACTAAGAATGAGCATCTTGGCATAAAAAGCTCGTTTGTGCCAGTCCTGACACCAAGAGCCATTCAACTAACCATCCTTACATTTTCTCCAGCAGGCAGGCTTTGCAGGTAAGTCACAAACAGTTCACCGGCTAATCATTCTAGGTTCTCGATTTCACGAACAATCATGGCTTCCCAATACCCTTCTGGACTCACCCTTACCAAGGTGAAGAACTCCAGCCACCACAACAGTGCGACCCCCCCACCATTGTTCTCGTCATCAGCTGGTAAGTCTGATCAGGAGTCGACCCTGGCTTTGAAAATGGCGCAGGCTATGGAAGGGGAGGTAGATGAGGCAATGAGAGACATGAAGAGGACCTGGAACGAGATGGCGGCTGAGAACAAAGGCCAGTCTATCGTAAAGAAATGATGGCGGGGGTAATGTTTCACTTGAAGCTCATGCTTTGAACTTGCATTTTCCTGGGGATTGAGAGAATCAAGGGGCTGTCAACAAAGAGGCTGCCGTGGGAAGCAGTTAAGGGGGGAACAGGAACCTAGGTCAGAGTTAGTTGAACACAAAACATACCCTTGGATCTAAATCTTCACATGGTGTCAGCCAGAAATGAAATCTCAAATAAGCACGTGAGCAAAGGGTAAAAGCACCTTTTCTTTTCGTTGATCTGAATTGTCCATTGCCGGTATTACTATTCGTAGCCCCCAACTCCATTCTGTTGATAAAAAGTCAAGTGAATTATGCAAGTCGTACGCCTGCTTCCCGTCGCTTCTTGAGCTGCTGTTGAGCTGCAAGACTCATACCGGCGGAACTTGCGTCAAACATGCTCTGCGCTTCGCGTCGCTTCTCGTCCTCAATCTTCTTGAGCCGCTTCTCTGTCTTGCCCTTGCCGCTTCCCTTGCCATGGAATTTGTGGCTCATGTACTTGAAGGCCTCCTTGTGGTCAAGAGAACGGCCGTGGTCATCGGTGTACTTGATGTCAACGTTGGGTTTGTATCCTGCTGAGAATAGCTCGGCCATGCGCCGAGACTGCTGCTGATCTCGCCAGGTGTTTTGTTGACGTGCCCACTCCTCACGCTCACGAACTGACATTCTGTCCAGCTTGCCGCTTGTACGGTCACGCTCTCGCTGGGCGCGCGCCTGCTCGTCCAGCTCTTCTTCCAAAAGACGTTTCTTGGCGAGGAAGTCTTCTCGGTTTCGCAAGCTGGTATATTCCGCATCTCCACGTGTATCTTCCACGAGACCACGCTCTCTTAATAGCGCGAGAGCCGCACCCATACCTGCACCGACAGCCTTCTCTTCTTCGACACCCGCCTCATCCAACTCCTCGACAGCTGATGATTGGGGCCTCTCTTCAACCACTTCTGCATCGTCATCCATGGGGTGATCCTCATCGGGCTCTGGGGACTTTGATACAGTCTTTGGTCTCCTAGGCTTACGCTCTTCGTCTTCACCAGGTTTACTTAGGCCTGCAACAAACTCCGAGACTTCATCGAGAACAAGGCCACCCTCTTGTTGCTCTGCTGGTTCTGGCTCGTTGTCTTCCTCCTTAAGCAGTCGGGCGATGTCTTCGGGTCGGGTCTTCTTTCGCTTTTTCAAGGCATTCTTTCTTTGGATGGCAAGTGTTGCTTGGAGGTCGTCGTCATCCACAAAAGTCTCATCAACGGCCTTTCTCTTCTTAGCCGTCGTGTCCTTTGAGTCAATGTCCATCGCGTCATCCATGGGTGTTGTTTCAACGGGAAAGAGATCATCGTCGTCTGTGGGCTTTTGTCTGGTTCCCTTCTTGCCCTTCTTCTTTTTAGGCTTCTTGACCTTGATCTGTGAGGGGTCTACATAGTCTGAAGAAATAGGGGCATCACCTATAAAAGTTGATTTGTTAGCACGGTATTCCTTTCTTTGGGTATGCAAGCAGGACTTACCAATAACGTCGTCTAAACTCACGTTCTGGCCATTCTTTGTCTTGTCGACTGGTTTCTCAAGAATATCTGAGAGCTCTGCAATGACGCCACTTGTGTCGAGGGTGAACTTCTTGGATTTCTTGCCCTCGATCTCTTCATCATAGTGTGATAGAATACCACGCTCACCTTCCTCGTCGTCATCTAGGGGGTTGTAGCCTGGTTTCTTCTTCTTGTTGTCAAGTCTCTCGGCAAGCTTTTCGGCCTCGCGCATGTTTAGGTTCTCTAGTTCATCGCCTTCTTCCTCGTTTTCATCAATAGTCGTATCCTTTAGGGTGAGAATTTGGTCGTCGCCATCGAGGAAAGCCGCTGTGTCATGTCCAACTTTGATACCAGCAAGATCCTTGGAAGTATACTGGACTGCAGCAGCAGCTTCAGCCTCAGCAGCGGCCAGCTCCTCCTCCAATTTCCTGACTTTGGCAATCTTCTTCTGTCGCTTCTTTTGTCCGATGAGCCAGTCTTTGGCGCTAAGATCACCACCCTCTTCAGCTTCTCCAAAGCCTTTGCCTTCCAGAACTGCATTTCGTTGCGCCAGCTCCCGGGCTTTTCGGACAGCTGCGGCTTTCTCTTCGCGCCTCTTCTTTGCCTTTTCCGCTTCGATAACTTTGTTGTAGTTGTCGTAGGCCTGAGCTTGGCGGCTCTCCAATGTACTAGGTGCATCGCCATCCGCGTACATTGACTGAGTTTGACTGGTGTTATCTGCTCCTGGGACAGGCAGAGGCTTCATTCCCAGGGAGACACGAATTCTGTTGGTCTCTTCGATCGTTGCGGCGTCCATCTTGGCGGCCGTGTCGTGATGACAACGTCGATATGTGCGATGCGACTATGTTAGATGATGAAAACGACTATTTCTTGTTAGGCAGAAAGACAGGCCTGAGGTTGATGAGCACGGATCACTTTGGAACGCGGCTCGTAGGTGCAAGGTAATTCCGCAGTTGGGCCGGATTATGTAAGTGGACAGTCACAATTTTATGTATTTAAGTCTCGGAGGCGCAACAAAAAAATTCTTTTCTCTTCTCTTCAAGCAAACACGGATCTGTGCCTAGCGATCCCCTGCTCTTCGGAGTCAGGGTCGATTGCTTTGCAGCTCGATAACTTATAAGGAGCCACCAACTTGTTATGGTGTCAATCATCCTATCGACAGGTCCAAGAGTAACTGTTGCTTCAGCCGCTTCATTCGCTGTTGAAAGACGGCTTGAGTGTCTGGGCTGTTGCATAACGAGACGCTATATTCCACCCCCCTTTTCCGAGACCGTCGGTCGGTGAGGTTGGGGAAAACCATGGCCTACCTACATATCTTTTGACTAGTCGCTCCGGCTGATTCCCATCCCTGTCGCTGTTGTCGCCGCCCCTCCATCGCGTTACTTCCACGGCTCATCAAGTTTGAACGGGTCGAAAGTGAATTCCGGGTCGAGGATGAGTTGCGGGAATTGAAAAACACCTGGTGGAATTGCCTAAATATTAAGAGATTAATTATTAGTATTAAATAATAGTGAATTCCCAGAGAAACTTACTGCCTATACTTGGTAGGATCCAAATAAATACAAGAACTACTTGAATTTATTCTCATGGCTGTAGAAGAACTTTAGTAACCAATGTCGCTGTTCCTCTTCGAGAATTCGCTGCTTTTCTTTGCGTTCTTGTTGTTGCTCTAAAAACAGTTAGAAAACAGTCAGATATCTAAAACCTTGGTTTTAATATGGCATTTCAATGACTTACGATATCGCTGAATTTCATGGATCATTTGCCTCTGTTCCCTGATTTCCTTGTTCTGTTCCCGGATTTCCTTGTAAACCATCTCTAGAGTAACTTTGGGAGTTTCAGAAGCTTGGTTATCAGAATGGCTTTGGGAATGGGTCAAGCGAATGATATTTGAAAATGGTTGTATCGATCTAGTAATAGGATGTCGCGGGAAAGCGAATGGTCGTATTAATCGTAACATATTTGATGCCAGAGGCCTAGTGTTTGATTATGCTTTTGAATCAGTGAACGAAAGAATGAATGGTTTGGGTGTTGATGTAAGGAAGAGAAAGTGGGTTGTTGGAGGGGGGGTGGAGCGGACCTTTAGCGGACCCTGGACTTTGGTCGTTGCTGATCCCCCAAGTATCCTGCCATTGACAGCTAGAGCCTCTTCCTGATGGCTTCGGCTTTGATCCTGAATCTGGGGATCAAGTCCACCTCATGACAAAGGAACAAGCATCATTTCACGATCTACGGCCCGTCTTCGGAGCATAGTACCAAGATTCGACTAGATCGCATAATGACGGCGGAGTGTCCTGTTGTCGGGTCTGTAACGACGCTTATTGACCAATAACGAAGCCGCAGGGTAGGCATGATTCCGTAAATCAAGTTGAATCCAAGTGAGATATCATGTCACAACAGTCGATAACCGAGGGTATTATGTATGTACAGCATGCATGTATGCATACATAGACATGAAGGTTGCGTTACACTCGGCGCTTTGTTCCAAGCTACTCGGTACTCACTAATAATCATCCGTCCACTACCGACGCCTCCATCCGGGGGAGACCTGTCTAGTCTGGGGTTTGAGAATTTGAGCATCACGAGAGAGTCTGGGGAAGGGGGCGGAACGAAGCGAGAGCCCAGAGCTCGGCTCGCATGTGAAGACTCTCTATGAATGGTCATGGATGTTATGTTATTACAGGGGGATGATTGTCCTCCTACCTACGGAGTATTGGGAGGTAGTAAGTCAGCCTCAGGGGGCAAGAAAACACCAAGCCTTGAGATAGGGTGTCAAAATAAACTTGGCAAAGTTTACCTAAATATTTTCATCACTTAGGTCAAGGTCCTGAGTTTTCTTTCATCCCCTAGGTCAGTCATGCCATGAAGGATGTCCAAGCTACCCCACACTATGAATTGGAGAACTTGTCAGTGAAATCATTCATTATTAATTTGGGGAAAAGTCACAGGAGCTCAAGTCAGCTGGTGCATGTGAATGCCCGGATGCATAATAACTATCAGAGGTCAATTTGACAATGAAACTCCAAATCATTATCGTTCTCAAGAGGCATCTGAAGTCATCGTGAGCTGTGCGAGCATATTCGAACGAGTATGACCTCAGCAAAGTATAACAAGCCGAGGTGATATCAGACGCAAAACAACACCACCTCCTGGAAACTGCAGCAGACTAATTGTAATCAACTCGGCCTCATTCTAATTATTCGGGCCTTTAAACCACACCGCACTATCCCCCCAAAGGCCTGCATCCGATGTTCACGAACTCTACAGCTTGCTTCAGCACTTCCATATTCGGCATCTAACAACTAGACCCTTGAGAGGCATAATTCTTCTATTACGAAATCCCTGTAATAGTCGGAATGCCGGCTCTCTATAAAACCTTCATGATGGACCTGGTAGATGTTGGTGATTCAGTCTCATCAGTCTCGATCAACTCTACAGCCTCTCTGATACAGCCTATCATGTACTTTGTGTCTTCTGCCTTTCTTCTCGGCTCATTTGCTCTTCAGAGCGTCTTGGGCCGACCTGCCTTTGATGAGAGGAGTCTCGTACAAGAGAGACAGTCTTCGGTCGACTCCTTTATCAAGTCTGAGAGCTCAGTTGCTATTGAGCAACTCCTCTGCAATATCGGCTCTGATGGCTGCAACTCCAAGAACGTAGCCACTGGTATTGTCATTGCGTCTCCAGACACACAGGATCCTGACTGTAAGTTGATGACATAGACAACCTGAACTAAAGGCATTTCCTAACATACGCTAGACTTTTACACCTGGACTCGAGATGCTGCTCTAGTCTTCAAGTATGTTGTCGATAGGTTCATCAACCAGTATGATGCTGGCTTGCAAAAGAAGATCCAGGAGTATATCGCCTCCCAAGCCAAGCTCCAGGGTGTTTCCAACCCTTCTGGGTCGCTTTCGGATGGTTCAGGTCTAGGAGAGGCCAAGTTCAACGTCGACATGAGTGCTTTCACTGGCGGTTGGGGTGAGTATTCATGTTTTGGTGCCCCCTGAATGAGAACAGTTGACTCAAGGTTATTCAAGGTCGACCCCAGCGAGATGGCCCAGCTCTGCGTGCGACTGCTATGATCACCTATGCCAACTGGCTGATCGCCAACGGCTACACCTCAACAGCCAACGACATCGTGTGGCCTGTTGTTCGCAACGATCTTAACTACGTGGCTCAGTATTGGTAAGTGATGCAACAGCCTTGACTTGAGCCAGTTCTGACCGTTATAGGAACCAAACCGGGTTTGACTTATGGGAAGAGGTCAGGGGCAGTTCATTCTTTACAACTGGTTCCCAGTATCGAGGTTAGTCTGCTGGATGATTCATCAGTAAGATCATGTGCTCACATTTTGAAGCTCTCATTGAAGGTGCCGCTCTGGCCAAGAAGCTCGGCAAGTCAGGAGACAACTACTCCAACATTGCTCCTCAGGCTCTCTGCTTCTTGCAGACTTACTGGATCTCTTCTGGCAAATACGTCGACTCTAACAGTAAGTATCACTCTGGCTGGACTCTCAATGATAACAACCACTGATCCATGTAGTCAATGTCAACGATGGCCGCACTGGAAAGGATGCCAACAGCATCCTATCATCCATCCACAATTTTGACCCTGCCCTGAACTGTGATGCCGCCACCTTCCAGCCATGCAGTGACAAGGCCCTCGCCAACCACAAGGCGGTTACTGACTCTTTCCGCTCATGGAACATCAACAAGGGTATCTCTCAAGGCTCAGCTGTCGCCGTTGGACGATACGTCGAAGATGTCTACTACAATGGCAACCCCTGGTACCTCGCTACGCTTGCCGCGGCAGAGCAACTCTATGATGCCCTTTACGTCTGGAAGCAGCAGGGATCCATCACTGTGTCGGACGTCTCTCTTTCGTTTTTCAAGGACCTCGTCTCTTCGATCTCTACCGGAACCTATGCCAGCGACTCTGCCACCTTCAAGAGCATCACTGACGCCGTCTCCACGTATGCTGATGGGTATGTTGCCATTGTTGCAAAGTATGTCGGCACAGATGGCCACCTCGCAGAGCAATTTGATAAGAATGACGGCCATCCTCTTTCTGCTACAGACTTGACTTGGTCATATGCCGCATTCCTCTCAGCTGCTGATCGTCGAGCTGGTGTTATTCCTCCTTCTTGGGCTGGCAGCGTGGCTGCTGTCCCCAACCAGTGCGGTACCAATACTGTTGCTGGTTCGTACTCATCGGCCACTGCAACTTCGTTCCCGGCATCGCAAACACCCAAGGATGGTGTGCCCACTCCAACTGGCACCCAGACTTCCACTTCCACTTCCACTTCCAGCTCGTCCACTGGCACCAGTTGCCCTACTGCAACCTCTGTGGCGGTCACTTTCCAAGAAGTTGTCACCACCAACTTTGGTGATACCATCAAGATCGTTGGCAACATCGCTGCTCTCGGTAACTGGGACACATCAAAGGCTGTTGCCCTGAGCGCCTCAGACTATACCTCCTCGAACCCTGTGTGGAAGGCCACCATTTCCCTAACTGCAGGACAGGCTATTCAGTACAAGTACATTAACGTTAAGAAGGACGGCTCTCTCACCTGGGAGAAGGACCCCAATCGCACCTACACTGTTCCCAAGACATGCGCCACAACGGCTACCAAGTCTGACAAGTGGCAATCTTGAGATGATGCCTTTGTTCTATCTGCCTTGAGGGCTATTTTGATAGTTTGATATTTTGATAGGCAGAGTTGGAATGTGACTCAGATTGTTACTTTGACAGGGCTGGGGGTGAAATCCAATGAGTTTGATGACGAAAATGAAGGATACGTGTTTGGAGATAGCAAGTCTGATAAGAACACATATGCCATTGCATATGTTCATTGAGTCCCGTGGTTTATTTTATTATGTTTCTCTTGTACTTAGTATCGATCATTGACTTCAACATGTGTTCTCAAGCAAGGATTCCTCGAATATCTGGCTGAAGCAGATTGGCGCATGACTTTGTGTAGACGACCTTGGAGTGCCATGCTGTGAATGCTAATTCGTTAATGATTCACTGAGATACCAACTCAGTCTATGACGAGCTTCCTTTGTTATTCATGACAGTCATGTTAACTCTAAGCCTAACATTAGCAACCGTAACCCTCCAATGAGGAGACACGAGTGCACCTCAAGTCACTACCCATCCCTTCGACCGTGATGTCAATAGCAAAACCCCAAGCACTTGCTGGAATTTGCTGATTGTGATATATTCCAATACCTTCTGTAGCCACTCATGTGCCAATTCCTTTCATACCATTGGTAGCTCCTTTATGCAAACTCTTCATCTTCCTCCTCCTCAATCTGGTTTTTCACTCGCACCAAGATCGTTGTCTTCCACTTATCCAACTTGCTGATCTGGTCGAACTGATACAGCCTGTCGGTGAACTGCTCCTGGCTCTTGGCCTCGATGGCCTCGCAGAGGTCAGTCAAAAGCTGATGCTCTCGCTGTGCACCAAATGAGGGATCCATGTCGCGGTACTTCTCCAGCGCGCGCTGAGCAGCGACCAAATCTCCACTGGCCAGATGGCAGATGCCTGCCTTGAGCAGGTAGTCCTTGACGCTGTACTTCATGAGGTTGTTGTTGATCGATTGCTCAGCCACTCTCTCGTATTTCTCAATGGCCTTGTAGTAGTCGCCCTCGATGGCAGCCACGTCGGCCACCTTCAGCCATAGCTTGTTGGCAAGACTGTAAAGACCCATAAGTAGATGCAAAACACCGTTGCGATTGTGATATCCAACTTACGCTGCCGCATTATCGCCCTCATACCAGGTAGCAGCGAGTTCGTAGCACTCGATAGCGCTCTTGGCATCGCCGAGTTCCACCTCGTACAGCTCGCCGAGATTCTCCTTATGGGAAGCTGCGCGGCGGAAATTACCTTTGGCGCAGTATCGGTCGACGGCTACGTTCAGGCATCGCGCAGCAGCCTGGGGATCGTCTTTGCGGTAGGCCTTGAAGGCATCCACGAGGGTGTTGGCAGCGTCATCGGGTTCCTTCAGCTTGTCGGTTTGAACTTGGGCGGCCTGTTCAAAAGCCTTTCCGGCTTCGAGCACTAGATGTCGGAAGTGTCAGTTTCGGTTTCACAACGAAACAAAGCGGTAAAGGCGTACTCTGTTGCTGCATCTTGAAGGCATTGGCGGCTTGAGTGAAGAGATCAGCGGCCTCTTGATACTTCTCCTCTCGTCCACCAAAGAAGCTGAAGCCGCCGCCGGCACTCTGAAGCTGCTTCTGAGCCTGAAAGTTGCGATGTGTCAGCACAACTGCAAAGCAACAGCCAATGCAGAGCGGGGGAGGGGTTACGAAACCTTTTGGAGAAGAGCTCTTGGGTCTTGAGCCATGGCTGTGATATTTGTGAAAGGGGTATCAAGGAAGAGTTGGGAGGAGAAACAGAAATAGAGGAAAACACCACGTTCTTGGTTATCACGAGTTGGCTTTAAAGTTGTACCTAGGTATGTAAGTGAAGATGGCGAGTACATCGACTTGCGGCGCGGACGGCGGTTGAGCTATGACGACGGTCGCTTGAGCCACAGAGAGACACCTGGGGTCTTTTTTAGTGGGCCCCCGTTGTCGCTAATCCTCAGAAATGCATTGAAGATCTACCTAAGACGGATCAAAGTTACCTTTATATATATATATCCATCATAAGACTCTATTGACAGATCGCCAAACCTAGGAAGAAAACCTTGATCCAGAGTCAACAGAAATTAGATCCATTTCGATAGATCAAATCAGGCCAGCTACGCATCATGACTATCTGCGCATCCTGCCGTATTGCCCTTCGGCGCAGCATCAGACATTCCACGAGACCTTCGATAATTCGGTTTATAACAACAAACTCGTCAACCGCCGCGTCGATCCTCGAGAAACCCACCTGGTCCGTTAAAAGCCTTCTACCATCCTCGCCATCTTCAGCTCCCGCAGAAAAGATCACGCCCTCCCAATTACACCACCTCCTCCGCCTCTCAGCCCTACCGTTGCCAACAACACCCGAAGACGAAGCTGCCATGATCAATACCCTCGAGAGCCAATTGCAATTCGTCCGCGCCGTGCAGCGTGTGGACACAACTGGGGTTGAACCCCTGCGGGCGATCCGTGATGAGACCACAGAGGCTCGACAAGAGGGGACAATTGGCCTTGCTGAATTGCAAGAAGCTCTTCATAAGGAGGTTCGTATAGGGCATTACCAAAGGGCGAGGAGGGTTAGAGAGACGATTGAGTCAGAGGCAGAGAAGTGGGATGCCCTCAAGACGGCTGGTAAAACAGCGGGAAGATATTTCGTGGTTGAGAGTGGGAAGAATAATGTGGAGGGTGCTGAGTGATTGCGATATACAATTCGCAAGATAGATACATTGTATAAGCCTCGCAATGTGATACCCTTTTGTACATTAAATCTTCAAATGGAAGATTCCGAACCATATGATTCTGCATTCATGTTCGCTTGAACCCTGCCCAGATATCGCTATGCCACTAGTAGTCTTCTCACACACACGCATGCCTTGATTCATAAGTCTCTATGCTCATATCATCATAAGTAACGCTCATTGCGCATTGCCCTTTTTGTTCGACGGTCCGGCGTCCTCGTTGTTCTATGACTTGTTTTCCGACGGTCCATCCTTGGGCTTTGGCTTGGGCACCTTCTCGTATGCATTCGGACTCGGCGCCCTCTTCTCTTTTCCCTTTCCATTTCTCCGTCCACGTCCACGACTGTGTCCGTGTCCATGCCCACAGCTTTGGCGCTTCCCGCCTGCTGGTTGTGCCCCATCGCGGTCAGAGCCCGAGTCTGAATCTGAATCTGAGTCGGAGGAAGACTCGTCGCTGGATTCATCGACGGCTTTCGGCTTATGGTAGATACAACACACTATGGAAATATGCGTTAGTATACGGGCGCATGTTAGTCTAAGATCATGATGCTCACCTTTCGAGCTCTTGCGTCCAAGACCTTCATTGTCTACTACGTCCTCTGCCCACTGCACGGATCGCCCATTGGACGCATGAGCGCCTCGAAGTCTCAGGATCTGAGGCACTTGTTCTCTTGTCTCTGGTGTTTGCGTCGGGGTCTCGGTTTGTGTTTGTGAGGGCGCTGGTGCGCTGCGTTGCTGTTGCCGTTGCGACATGGCCGTCTTGACGTGATGTGATGAGATGTGATGTTCGACGTGGCTATAGCACGAGCGACTATTTGTCCCTTTTGATATGGAAGTTGGAGAGAAAGAGGTTGTTTCTCCCGGAGGATGTGGTGTTGTCTTGTTAATAATGTTGTCACGCGCTTGTTGATGGAATCGTATGGCAAATAAATGATTTGCCTGAGCATCGGCATTGAGTTGTAAAGATACGTACCTCTTTTTTCACGTCACAACTTGCCCGGCTTATTAACCAATTATTGGATGCGAACTTCCATTCGCAATTCTCTATTTTGTACTTCGTATATTAAAAGAACTTATCCACGCCAGTATAGGTAAGTGATTTTCTTTTTGAGAGGTTAGGAAGGAATCGACCTGGTAAAAGGAATACTGCCATTCTTCAACGCTAGGGTATAACTTTGATACTGTAACTCTACAACGTGATCTTCCACGCATGTTAAGGGTCAAGTAAATCAGCCAGGATAAACTCCTACTTTGCTAAGTCTTGTAGTTCTCTTGTAGTTCTATGTTACACAATGCTTAGATATAGTCTATACTTGGGGTGATATACAATTGACATGGTAATGCCACCATCATCGTCTACTCATTCATCATACAGCCTTAAATCGTACAGAATCCAACCACGACAGAGCTCAGTTGATCGTAGCTCTCTTTTCGGCTTTGCCCTTTTTCTTGGCACCCTTCATACTTCTTCGCGGTCGACTCCTCTTGTGCTCTGGTAATACACGAGGCTTGTTGTGTAACCATCCTTGAATAGGTTGACGAGAGCCAATGAATCGCCCCTCAGGACTGAAGACATCAACTGCTGGCCAGCTAGGTTCTATCACAGGCTCTGGCTGAGGCTCAGGCTCCTTGCGCCTCTTCACCGCCGGAGTGTTTACATCTATTCGCTGAGCCCTCATGGCTGCAAAAGGATCAGACGTATCGACCTGCTTCGGCTTGACCCTTTCCTCGAATCGGGGTTGTTGGTCTGGAAATACCTTCATAGCAACATCCTGTGCGCGGACTTGAGCAACAAGCTCAACATAGCCCACACCCTCAATGAGGATGTCTGTCGACAACACTCGGAAAGGAAGCCTGTCGACGTTTAACCCAATCGCGTTCTTCCGTGTCAGAGGGCCAGCTCTTTGTCTGGTGACGTCGTGAGACAGCTTAAATGTTCCAGCATGCTTCATCTTGCCTCCAATTCCAGGAAGCATGATACTTGGTACACCGATGGATTCTCGTGTCTGCTCCTGGAAAGCAATGGCCTTCTCAGTCTGGGTGAGATGCTCCTCCAGAGGTGTAAAGTTGTATGCCAGGAAGACCAAGCCCGGGTTCTTTGGTGTGATGCGAATGAGACCTCCTCCTAGTATGAGGGACTTGCCAGGCGTCATTGAAATCTGTTCGGGCACAATGCGCTTCTTCATGATCATCGATTGACGGCACTCCTCCTTCACAAACAAGTCTAGGTCGCTTCGAGCCAAGCCAGGAAGGTCGATTAATTCGCCTTTTCCGTTTCCAAAAGGTACTCGGATTGGGGATGCTGTTGTGCCAGGGAGAGAGGATACCAGAGGCATGTCGGGATAGTTCTGAGCCGGCTGGGGGGGCGGAAGCAATTCCCCAACATCGACGTCTTGCTCTCCAACCTGTTCGGCATATATCGATTCCGCACTGACGCTATCCCGAGGATATGTTGATACTGATGCCCTCCCTGCGTCCTTACTTGGCCCCATTCTGCCTTTGGGATAGACAGCCTCAAAGAGCTGACTTTTGCCCACGTTGACCTTTCCAACCATCCACCCCGCACCGCCGCGCTGCCAGATATCTTCTCTAACCTCCGTGCACCACCAAGCACGCTTTGCGCTTACACAGCGGACATTGCCAAGACGAACCCTGCCTCCAAGTCGGCCGAGAGCATCTCGTAGTACTTCACGAAGGTAGGGCATCATTGAGTCCACAATCTCTTTCGTAGGACCAAGAAGGTCGCCGCGAGTGATGATAAAACTCAATTCTGTCTTGCGATCATTTTGGTACTTGCCCGATCGCGATCTTCGATTGCGCGTCCTGATGGGGATGTCGCCGAGGAGAACATTAAGTCGTGGGATGAGCGACATGGGGAAATCGGCAGCGTCTATGACATGATAAATGTGATTATACTTGTGCGGCGATTCCTCGATGGTTTCGCGCAAGGACTCAACGGTGGGATGGAACATAGCAACCTTTGCTGTGTCGCTCGAGGTGCTATAATGTTGCAAATTGTGGCATCGATCGCAGACAGGCTGTTTATCTTGGGGCAGCGATTCTTTTAACTTGTTAGCTTCTGTATGCTTCGTAGTAAAAGAGCTGGAGGCGTACTCGGAGCAACATTTCCCTCCTTCTCGGCTCCAGTTACCAAGAGAGAGGGATCTAGGCCAAGAGCTTCCAGCTGGCCTGGGTCTAAGGATTTGAGAACGTTATCGACAACTCCATCTTCCTGGCTCGCTGTATGCTGACGCTCAAAAGCCTTTGGGTTCAACCACTTCTTAACTCTTTTGCTCTCAGGGTCGAAATAGCCCAGCATTTGCGGATCATTCGTTTGCGTAAAGGCACCGCATCCTGTGCAATTTAATGGTAAGCGTCTCTTAGGAATTTCGAGGCCCAGAGAGGAGTTTTCGCTTGTTGTGATTGGTGCATCTTGAACTGTCGCTTCGGTGTGATTAAGTCGTCGAGTATATATCGGAGTTGGTAAAGGCGTCGCTTTTGGTGTTCTAATAAATCGACTCGAAGCTCCAACGGCCGGACACAGAAATAAAGGAACGCTCGACGAAGCAGATGCTTCACCGATACTGAGAGCCCGGTTTATCCATCGAGCTGACAATGCGCGATGCATTGCGTTGTTTCTATAGTGAAGAAACGAATTCGGGTTGTCGCAACTTAAAATGTTGGACTTACACAGATTGTCCCAAAAATTTCCTAGGAAATCATACGTACCTAGCTTTGTTAGCCTCCACTGTAAGTCAAAGTGGCATGCAAACCCCACCAGCCAGTTCGGGTCAACGCCCGGCCCGCAGCCTCGAGCACAGCGTTTCCCTTTGGGCAGGGGTCTATGATTTTCTGGGCCTAGAGCCGTCGACTTTTTGAAGCATTGCGACCACGGAACTGGTTCGATTCTGAAGAGACGCTTGCGTAACCTTTATAGATTAAAGGGTTGCGCTGTCCAAGATGAGGTCTCTCGGTGAGCGTTTCAATAAGCTTCGCGCTGTAAGTCAATTCTCGGGGTTCGCATCTTAAGGGTATGGCTGACAGTTGATATAGAAGGTAGATATCTCTCCCACAAACGACGATCCGCGATCCATTGCTCACGATTGAATCAGATCATTTCCTTAAGATGCGGCCCTGGCGCAGCAATCCTCCCCCCAGAGGTGACCAGAATACATATGGACTTTGCAACGAGCTTCAAGAACGGTCATATGGGCGCCAAGTTAGTCCATATATCAAGGTCTCTTGCACATCAACTAATACACCAAAAACAGAAAGTTCTGGCGTGAGAACCTCCCCCGACTAAAATACCACAATCCCTCAGTTCCTATGATCGTCAATCGTCACAGCCGGAACAATAAGAAGCCTACAATCTCTATCTATCTCCGCAAACCCGACGCTTCAACTCCCGCACCCGCTTCTCGTTCCCAGCCCTCCTCATCACGCAATAACATGTCCAAGGCCACACCACCGGACGCTGACGAGAAGATTATTACCGTCGATATGACTGAGAAACACTCCTCTCACATTCTCGAATACGTACTTGCCGAGACCCGTGCTGTCCCCATCAAACCCACCAAGGAGGAGATTCGTGAATTGCAGGAGTTGGACGCCATGGCCAGACAAGCCGAGGTCGACCGAGCACGTATGAGGAGCCTACGTGAGGAGAAGAAACGTGAGGAGGATATGCTGAAGCGAGCCCGGGCTGCTGGAGGTGTTGCTGAGGAAGAGGATTCGTAAAAAGGCTTGGAATCAAAGAGACCATAACGATGCTGTACAATAAATGTGTATTAACGAATGCCACATATCTGGCAAGTGTACAAGTTGGAGATTTACAAAGTCCCACTACCTTCTTCTTGGACTCCTCCCTTGGTCGATGAATGGGTGCTTGGGCTGCCGCACACGTACAACGTGAATTTCAATGTTGAAGAAGTGCAATTCTCCCATAAAATCCCTTATAGGCAAACAAATTCAATTTCTAATTGCACCTTGACAGGTCCTGTATATAGATCTACACTCCCAAAACCCCTTGAACTACCTATCAAAACTCCGTAAATGAAATGAATGCTCATTCGTAATTTCATCAACTGTACCATTCACTTTATCCCAAAGCCCTCGCTTTCATGAACGGCAGTCCACAACAACTTCTCCAACCTTTCTTTTGACTTGTATCGTGACAGAGATAGCATGTTGAAGCACGTTCGAGCAATGGGGAACCTGCCTTCATCTTCACCGATGCAGGAAATCTTAATCGGCAATACAGCCGCGCCCATAGCAGGAATTCGATCGCTACCAGTGATGAACAGGAGTAGTTTCCGCTGATCTTGAGATGTCGCCGCCTGAAACGTCTCCCAAAACCAGTCAATAACGGGCTCGGAACCATCTGGCTTTTTGGTTCCCCAGTTATCGTATTCGGCAATTCCCCTCAGCGAGTTGATGTCAAGTGCTTCATCAGAGCCTCGTACAAGGAGTTCAATCTCTTCTGGCCTAAAGAGAGACAGAGCATTACCTCCACATACAGTGTAGAAACCTCGTTTGAAAGGTTCGAACTGTCTTGTTACAGACACATCGATTATGTGCCTCACGTAAAGGTCCACGTATTCTCGACGGTTGCTGTTGGTGACAGGGATGCGTTCGCCTCCAGGGCAAAGGGGAACATGCACCTGAGTACCGTATTTATCCATATCAATAACAAAATCGAGACAAAAGGTTTCTTCTACGTTGCCTTCATATTCTAGCAACTGTCGTAACCCTCGAGCTAGTCGAGGCCGGTATTCTGCCAGGTCCTCAAGGGTATAACGCATAGGAGGTTTTGGGTGAGCCGATGCCCCTGTACCGTGTGTTGGAGCAGATGCAATAAGCTTTCGAAATGCAAAAGGGGGAAGGGCTACATCCAGAATAGTCGAGTTGTATATAGCAAGTCCCATCACGACTCCGACCAAGAAGAACTGATCGGAGGTTTCAAAAGCGTTGGGGTTGAAATAGCAAAACTGAGAATCCTCGTCATAAAGGAAAAGGCCTATCCAAAGTCAGCAGGGCCCCTGTTTCTGTTGGGTAATTCAGCTTACCATGGTCGGGGTTGAAAACTTCTCTGGCCAGAAGTAAAAACCACTCTTTCCGTAGACCACCAGCATCTACTCCCTCCTCACCACTAAAGGTGATACGAAGGCCCTTTTTGATATCCTCGCTCCCACTTCCAATCACCTCGCTGACAGCTTTTAGACTATCGTCCACCAGACAATCTCGGCGAACATTTAATTCGAGGAACTGGTTGATAGCCTTGCGACTCATGATACTATCAAAAAAGGCGTCACGGGCTTTGCTCTGCATCTGGCGACGGGCATCATGCTCAAGAATATGGTTCTTGGCCCATATACTCAAAAGGAATGGGTACTGGCAGAACGTGAACTTGCTCCTACGAGCTTCCCAATTCTCAAAGTCCGCAACCAAGTCAGTGTAGTCGATCATTGAATTGTAGAAGTCGCTCGTTGGTAGGATTTGTCCGTGAGAATGAACGTTAGAACGACCCTCGGCCGAGCCCGAAGGGATTTCTTCATTTCTCCGGCTGTGTGGCAAGTTATTGGCAGCGAAGAGCAGCGCCAAGACCCGCGAAGAAGCTCTAATCTGCCAATCTTCGGCATACATGATTTTCTTTTCAGGTTCCTTGGCCTTCTTCGACGAGTTTGCGCGGTTTATCTCATCGTAGAGGTAAGCTCCTGAACGCCCTTCTTGCATTTGCGGTATCAGGCCAGCTGTGATGTCAACTTTCACCTCTTGCTTCTTTCCACTCTGTCGAATCATCCGATATGTTAAGAAGCCAGATGCTAACTCTTTGGTACGAATGAAGCGCGATGGGTGATGTCTTGAAAACCAGGTGATTAACTGATTATGGCATTCAGCCGACGAGTTTGATACTAGGCCCACTATGCGCTTGATGATGCCCGAGTGTTGCCCAGATAAAGGCCCAGATTCAGGGGTGCTGGCTTTCTTCTGCTGTATTGGTCTTGGGCCAGAAGGCAAGTTTTTGTCGAATTGTAGAATTCCCGAAAACAATGTTTCTTGTTCGTGTAGTAGCGGGTTTTCTAAGATGATTAGGAGAAACCTCAAGTCTGCCGGATCCTTCAATGGCCGTCCGGGTCTTTTTAGAAGCATTTCAGTTGCTTTAAGGAGAACTCGCCGAGCATGTTCCTGGCCTTGCAGTAGTTCCCGCTCCATTAATTGCAATTCTCGTTGAGAAGGGGTTAAGAAGCCTTTTCCTTGGCACATCTCCTCGTAAATCGCAAACCATCCCTCAGCTGGATTCACAATAGTGGTATACCATTTGATGAGATCGCCCCAGCTCATTTGCGGCGTCTTCGTGTTGACTGGCGCGCTTGAGAAACTCCGTTCCACACGGTTTGTTGACGGCCGTCGAGGTCGAGCGTCTTCTTGGTTGCCCATCCACCATGTCCCATTCTCAGCAAAGTCACCTAAAAGTAGCAACTTTGGATCGAGGTCGCATGATCCATCTTCAAATTGCGGAGCAAACCGCTCCTCTCGTGGCTCACGTGCAGCATGGTTCCCTGAAGGCTCGCGACGATGCCCTCTCTGTTCACGAGGCTCACTAGGTAGCATAGGCTTGTGACGAGTTGATTCGCTTCTACATCTAATAGGCTGGCGGTGGGTATGCGTTAAGAATGACGAATTGATACATTCGAATGAGCCAAAGCAGGCTACGATGTAGTCTTCCAAAGTCTTGAATATCCTTTTCGGGTCACCCTCAGATTGATCTGGCGATTTATGTTGCTCTTTTGGCCCGCGTTCTTGCAAAATGTTACGCACTGGAGGTCTTTCTGTGTAAGAAGAAGAGAAGGATCGCATTGGCGTAGGATTCGGTCGGGAGGGACTAGATCGTAGGGTCGGCTCCTCATCGAACGCATAATGAGAAACATGTATAGCAGGGAACTTGGATGAAGACGCTGCTTCCTGCTTAAAATCGACCGGCGCAAGGCTTTGGCCAGCAGCCTGCATTCGGCTGCTAAATGATAATTTGCTCTGCGACGGCGGTTGTGGCGGCGCCTCGGTGGGAGGTTCAGGAATTGGGTGCAACTTCTTGGAAAGGAAGGATTGTATCGATTGATGAACCAGTCGGTTTGTCTGTTCGATCGAGATATGCGAACCTGCACCTATATCAGTGATTTTCCTCTTTCTCTTGCCTTTGCTCCTACCTCGAGTTGGGACAGACCGGGAGGGATCCTGGCTTGCATCTCTACGCGACTTCGAACCATCATGAACGGCATTCAGAGGCTCCAAATCGTTAACTGTAGTACAGATCGTGCATTTGAACACCTTGAGCTCCCGCGGCCACCGTACTAACGAGCCACATGTCATGCAGTTGCCCGTAGAAAAATCCTTACTTCCTACAGGGCCATTTCGAGTATGAGAAGGGTTTCGAGCGTGTGTCTTTGGTGCTTGTCGAGGCATTGCCGAGTCATCATCTGCGAAACCCAGGTCAGGCGGTGGTGCGCCGACTGAGTTCTGCCTCTTTTTCTTGCTGCTGAAGAGAGAAGGAAAAGGCTGGCTCATAGAGCGCGTGTGCTGTGGCCGACGAGGTTTGGAAGATTGAGGCCGCGAGGGATGCAAATCAGACTCGTCGGAGCTGGAATCGGCGTTGGCATTGGAGAAGGATAACTCGAGGCGATTTCCGTTTGATGTATTTGGCAGATTCGTCGAGTAAAGCGCAGGCAACGTGGTAGGCGTGTGTAAGGCCGTATTGTGAATTCGACTGATGAGGTCACTGTTAGAGTTGTTGTTGGGTTGCGACCCACGACGACTCGGCCAGGGAGCCATTTCTAGGGAAGTTACTAAGGATTCAGGGAGGCGATCTCGTGCAAGTCACGAGACACTTGTCGAGATAGGTAGGTAGTGATTCTGTAACTTTTGGATAATTGTTTGGAGGAAGAAAAGATATTGAATCAGAGTTTTAAACGTCTTTTGTTAGTCAAGCATGATGGACATGATCCAAAGCCAGCATGTTCCAAACGGGAGTTGACGCCAGCAGCAGACAAGCCCAGTTCAGCTCGGCGAAGTCAGCCAAACAGACCCATGCTTTGTCCTTTGGCACCTAGTCTCCAATGGTGGGAGGAAGAAGAAGAGGAGGAGGAACAAGAGTGAAATTTGGTCAACGAGTCTGTGGAAACAAAGCAATGAACGATGAGGGATGGATGGGTGCAGCTCAAGCCGTGGCTGTGGTTGGTGAAACAAGCCCAGTTTGTACGTACATCCAATACTATAGGCAGTGTTGGTGAGTAAAGATCCAATATTAGGATTGGATCTAATACCTTGTTTAGTCTATGAAACGGTAAACCCAATGGCTAGGTATGTCCGTAATAATAAATCGAATGCAACGCGCGGCCGCCGACATTTGAGTTCCTAATTATCTTGGCCCATGTTGTTCTGACGGATTCATCACAGACAGACCCGTACATTTCCCCTTGTCTCTCAGACGTCTCCACGACACCCAGAAATTTTGGGTGTTGAACTCCAATTGAATATCGCCTGTAAACGCCGAGAAGCAGGGGTTGACGAGAGGCTTGACGGATACGGGCATTACCAGGGCTTCCAAGCAAACGTGGAATTCCTGACGGCCAGTGAGGAATGGAGAAGACGATTATGAGATTCAGGTGTTTATCAGGTCCTCTTTCACCGCAATGGGAAACGTGAGTATCCTGCACTTTTAGGTACAGGTTTGACAGGTGAGTGTATGGAGTACTGTATCTGTTTTAAGACCTCGTATTTGGATGTTAGTGGTTGGCTTCTTTATCCCGGTCCAATGATCGTGGAGCTAATGACCGCATCTGGGTTTGATGAATTGGATGCCGTGTTGCTCTATTGCGTATGTATCTTCTCTTACCGCTGCAACAACCCAAGTTTGAGACTGCGCTGCAAACGCAACTTAGCGCTACGACGGTTATTATTAATATAATTATTAACTGCTGAAATATGGCAGTGTCTAGGGAGATAAAAGAGATACTAGATCGAAACGCGCCGTTGAGTTCATTCCACTGTATTCAGTTGTGTCCCCGCAAACGAATCCATCCATGTCTTAGGTGGTAGACGCCGGCGGCCGAAGCCGGCTCTTAATTCTGGAAGCATCATCAACAAGGCTGCCAAAGTGAATGGCAGTGGAGCATATATGCAAGATACAATGGGCATTGTGGGCTCACACTTAACAAGGGGGCTCTTATCTTTTACGAGAATTACAAAGAAAATGTCATCTGAGCCTACAAGGTAACAAATTGTTAATAAGTCTCAGTCATCTTGACAAAGTATTGGAGGTAATTACCAATGTTGGTCGATCCATCACCAACCCTGAAACTGGAAATCTGATTCTATTCCAATGGAAAACAACACAAAGTGTCCAGAACTAGGTCAGACCCATATGCATGAAACCCAACGTCAAGTCTATATCACCAAGCCCTCAGGGAGCAAGAAAACATCAGACCTTGATATAAGGTGTTAAAATAAACTTAGCAAAAGGTATCCTAAACTTAAACTAGTAAGTCTTTTTGTCATTTAGGATCAAAGATCCTGAGTTTTCTTTCCTACCCTAGGAAGCCAAGGCACGGTTTCTCGGAGCGTGTATCAACACCACAATATCTCCACGCATTTCTGTTCCAAGTCGACGGGGACATCAATCTCTCTTATGGTCTCATTGAGCCATGATTTCTCTTTCGCTTCCACGCCGACTCCAACAAGCCTGACTCTGTTCGAGGCCACCACCTCATCTCGTGTTGTCCCATGCAGAGTGAGTTCAGTCTGGCCTGCGGCAATGTTCAGTTCACCTTTCAGCTCTGCCAATGTTTCACTATGGCCGTTTCGAAGCTCGAAAATACAACAGCCATGGTCAAGTTCGAAAGGACCTGAGCAACTCAAGCTGAATACGATTGTCACGTCACTACCTAAGCGTGAAAGCTTCTTGACTGCCATTCTAGGCCCTCCAATAGCCTTGAGTGGCATATCGAGACGGAGGTTGCATACAGACAAAGTACCAAGTGCTCTAACTGGGCAGTTGCTGTTTTCGAGTTGAAGGCTAGTTTCATCGTCGATTATGATGCTCCGAATAAAGGCACAGTAGTTGGTATAGTCGGTGATCTCGATGCGCTGTTCCTGAGCAACAAAGTCTGTGCCCCAGAAACTCGTCTGGATTTGGGGTAACTTGATCCGTCCAAATACCGTCCCGTTGAATGATAAGGATGCCCCCGTTGATATGATAGTGCTAGAGATCGTTCCTGTCCCAAACATGCGACCCTCAATAACAAGATTGAAGGAGCTAAAGCATTAACAAACCATAGCACAAACGGAGGGCGTTGCGCTTACTCTTCAGTAGCATTGCTGATCTTGAAACGAGTGATTTGAAGCCTTACAAGGTCCAACAGGTGCTGTACAATAGTATCCGCGATGCCTAAGGGCGAATAAGGTGCCCTTCGGTTACGGTTCCCAGAATCAAGGGCCGTTCGGGCATACTCTTTGAAGAGAGGAGAACTGGAGATAATCATGACGGGCGATTTGCTGAGGACGACGATTTTTAGATCCCTTAAAACTAATGGAAAGTAGAGGAACTACAAACGATCATAGAAAGCAATAGATAAGGTAGTAAAGAATTGAAGCGACAGGGTTGAGCTTAGGAGTTGATTGCATGCCTATGCGTCAGCTACGAACATTTGGCAGATATAAGCACTGTTCGATAAAGATTCAGGATATGCACAAATCAAGACCATCTTATATATAACGGAGATAGAATGTCAAGGTCATCTTCAAAATATGATTACCTGCATACAGATATCTGACTGTGTGCCCATCCCCATCCATAAACTCATGCTAAATGCTGAGGAGCAAGGCGCAGAGATATAAACACCAGTTCATCGCTGACATAAGACCAATTAAACAGTATTATTTAGTTCTTATTTTATTCCACGCCTAATGACAAGGCCTAGACCATATTTCCTGTCAGCTTAGAGTGATGATTAGGTGGGTATGCTCCTATTGTGTCAGTTGCTGACCACAACACATCTAGGCCACCTAGGGAGGAATTAAAACTCAGGAGTCCGATCCTAAATGGCAAGAAGACTTAGGTAACTTAGTATCAGTTTAAGATAAGCTGTGTATACTGATGAAGTGGGTTGAGACTCCATTTAATTGGAATTTTGCAAAGTCTACCTAGTCAGAGTTCATCCTCCCTACCTAGGCAATATACCTTATGTCTAGGATTCTTAAGAAGTCTTATTGAAAAGAGTACTCGAGAGTTACCTAGTCGTAATAAGTATACCTGAGTTAAGTATTTAAAAAGGATAACTATAGTAACATGGTGTGAGCGGACTTAAGCTAACAGTCTCTGATAATAACTACCTATATATTTTCTTATTTACTTTGACTAATGTTAAACGTTTGCTTGTCCGGTATTCTATAACTCCTGGGATACATATAGAGAAGGTTATGCCTAACAGGGGCCTGAATGATGAGTAACCTGCTATCTGTTTAATTCAAGTACTTAAGTCATATTAAATCATCATATATGTCTTCCCTCTTTCCGCTGATGTATTATATATCGGGGCTGTAATAGACATCACTGACAATCAACGCTTCTGGGTAATTCAAAAGCATGTCTTTCAGTAATAAACTTACCACAGAGCGACTCTCATTTGTTGTATCAAGTAGCTTGCCCTAACCGTCTTGGCCTTGGCCCAAACATAGCAAATTTGTTAAGCAAAGACAATGACAACTGAAGGCACCAGGCAAGAAGAACGTATTCAAATGCGTACAATTACCTCCTATCAAATACCTCGCGAATCAAAGGCTTGCCTTAGTATGTAGACCTTCCAAGCTACCGGATCGGTAGATAGGTACATTGTCAAATCTTTGTGATCAGAGACCAAGATCCCATTACTTGGTCTCATTAATGATTCTCACATGTTAGTAGTGAGATAGTTGGCTTAGCCTGCCAATAATTAATTTAACATCATTGACGTATCCGTTGATTTATCTCATATCTAAAGGAAGTGTTCAGTGTTTCCTCCAACAATTCCAGGCCTATTAAGGTGCGCTGTTGGTAAGCAAGACATGAGATACTCAAACATTGAGTACGGCACATCCGAGAGAATCCTTCCGAGCCATCAACAAGCTTCAAATAGCCACAAGATCACAATCATAACACGTCATAGCAGGAGTTCGGATCAACGGCACGGATCGTTCATTCAGACGTGCCTCGGTGGGCGTTTGGCATAAACATAGAGGTCTCGTCTCACATCACTGAAAAGATTGACGTCTTCACGAATCTCCCGAGCAATTATCTCGTTTCGACGGCGGCAAACATTGACCCTGATGAAAATGATTCCGAGGTTCTAAAACCCTCAAACTCCCACGGTGTCCCCCACGCAACGCAACCCAGTCACACGAGCGAAACCCATGGTAGAAATTGCCCTCCATTTTTTATGAGTACATGCCGATACCCTTCGAAATGCATCTCATTCGTGACCACCTAAAGGAAATGGATTCGTTTAAGAAGGAGGAGCAGCGCCACGTCCACGGCCAAATCCACCACGGCTGTATCAATTGTTAGCAATTTGTCCCGTATCCATCAACTTCTCGAAAGGCCAACTCACAACTGAGGAGCGAACTCGCCGGGAGCACCACCCTCCTTGCCCTCGCCAGCATCCCTTCGTCGGTATCCACCCTCACGGTCACCTCGGTCACCACCACGGCCACGGCCGAAAGGTCGTCGCTCGCGCTCACCCTCGCCGAGCATGCCACGGGGAGGAGCGTGCGATCGTTGTTGCTTAATGTGGGTAGCGGGAACGATCTCAGCGGGGAGGTGAAGCCATTCGCGGAGGTAGTCGAGACCCTCGGGGGTCAGGGTGTAGTAGTAGTATTGCCAAGAGAACTGGGTCTTGACATAGCCGCGAGAGTTGAGCGACTGCAGAGCCTTGATAACGAACAGGTTCTTGGTGTCGATATCAGGGTGCTTGGGAAGGTTGAAGTCCTTCTGGGCGACGAGAACACCCTCGCGGAAGAGGTACTGCCGGGAAACTGTTAGTTATGTGCGCCATGATTTTGTGCTTTCTTCTGTAGCTCGCAATTCTCCGCCGTCGTCGTTGCGCAGAGCAGCTCGGTAGATGCAATGGTTATTACCTCGTGGATCTTCTTGCGGTCGGCCTTGGGAATCAACATCGTGGCGGTATTTGCTGCTCGTCGGAAGGGTCGATGTTGGAAGGTGGCAGTTTAGGAGGGACGAAGACAACTTCTCAAAATGATAACTTTTGTGGGCGGAAACCCTACTAGAATTTGGCTGTAGCGAAGTGGGGTGGAGACGAGGTTGGTATGTGGCTGATTTCACGTGATGAGGACGACTGATATGTGGCTGTGCTTGTAGGTGTGGCAGCCGGGCAGTTGAGGGAAGGGCCCGCTTATCTGCAAGGTGGAGGCCATTTGCATGACAAACAACCAAAGCCGCATCGAATCTTTGCGACGGGCCTTCTCAACCATTCATCACAACGGCCTTCATTATCTTCAAAATGAAGACATCCCATACCATGGCTCCCCAAAACCAAAACGTGAACGTGCTGGTCACTAGCTTTGCCGGTCTGGGGCTACCACCGACCCTCGTTCTTCCTCTGGCATCATCGACAACAGTTACAGAACTGCGCGAACGCATAGATGATCGACTCCCGACGACTCAGTCAAGGCTCATCCTCACCACACTATCCAACAAGCAACTCCCAGCCTCATCAGACTCTCCCATCTCCAGCTATCTCTCCACCGCCGACGATGAATTCCTTTCCTTGCGACTCGCTGTCCCCCTTTGTGGTGGCAAGGGTGGTTTCGGATCTCAACTTCGAGCCGCGGGTGGTCGCATGTCTTCGCGCAAAAAGAAGAGCCAAGAGGACCACGGATCTAGCCGAAACCTGGATGGGCGACGTCTGCGTACTGTAAACGAGGCCAAGGCTTTAGCCGAGTACCTCGCTATCAAGCCCGAGATGGAAAAGAAGGAGAAAGAGAAGCGCCGTGAGCGTTGGGAACAGATCGTTCAAATGTCAGAGCAGAAGGAGGCTGAAATTAAGTCGGGCAGCAAGAGTCGTCTTGACGGTCAGTGGGTCGAGGACAAGGAAGAGAGCAGTGAGCGAACTCGAGAGGCTGTCCTGGCTGCCATGAAGGCTGGTAACTACAAAGACAACTTGCTTGGCACATCTCACGATTCAAGCTCTTCACAGCCAAGCAACGACCAATCCGGCTCAGATGAGGACAAGGGTGCATCATCAGAGCAGTCAACGCCGCCCCCCGTCGAAGGAGCCAAGGCCGACAAGGGCAAGGGCAAAGCTACGACATTTTTTGGATTCGATGAGGACGATGAATTTATGAGCTCAGACGATGAGGATGAGGAAAAGTGATGTGTCTCATCAATATGATCATGAAATTGGGGATTCGCCATTACGACTTAGACTGGCCAATCGCAACAGCCATTTTTTGGATTACGGAGTACGGAACCATGGAGTATTATTTGGGAGTTTGAATTACCAGCGCTTTTGCATGAGCCTCATATAGCTAAAATGATATCAATAATCTCATTCGTCAATCTACCACTCAAGACTCGAGACGTTATCACAATGCGGAAAGACAGGATTCAAAACACAACAGTCAATATTTGGGGTTAGCTTTGAAAGCAATATCACAAATGATACAATTGCAGTGTGTCTGCTCTGACTCTTCTAACAACATCCACTAATCCATCCAGTCTACGGGTCGGCTTAGGCGTCGAGCTTGACGGGGAAGTTTCCGGCCTCTGCGCAATGCGTTAGTATTTATTCGAGAGCCATTGGAACCACTGGGGTTCAACATACCGCGCTGCTCGTCCCAGCGCTGATACCAGCCGGAGGGGCAGAGAGATCGGTAAGACAGCCAGAACTAGACGTCAATTAGCATGGACGTCGCCGGTGGAAGTGATTCTCGGCAACTCGTACCTGGCGGCAAGGCGCAAAGTCCTCACCCTTGGCGAGAATGCACTTGTGGTAATCGACGTAGTTTTGCCAGCAGTGCTTGGTCTGGTTCTGGTTGGGGAAACGGGCGTCAGTGCCTATGAAGTGTTAGATCGAATCGTGGTAATTGATGCAAGCGCAATTGAGTATCGTCGCCGGGATCGCGTAATCGCAGTCTGTCATCGAGGAGAAATCGGTGGTAATGGTGGTGGTCGAGGGATTCGGGCTTACCAGCTGCGTAGAAGTGTTAGCCTCGGAGCCAAATCAGGTCATTTTTTCGAGCCCGCAACGGCAGTACCAACAGCGGGATTATCAGGGAAGTAAGCATTGAACATACCAGTGACAAACTTGAAAGGCTTGGTAACAAGCTCCTGACCGTCGTCCGACATTGTGAATGGGTTTTGAAAGGAATTGACTTGGAGGAGGGGAGATTCTTCTGGGGTCAATGACGGCGAGTATGGAGCTCGGTGCGTTTAGGTTGGAGAGGTTGAGTAAGTATCCAATGCGTCGACGTTAGTAGAATGGATTGGATGGGTGTCGGCTCGAATCAAATCAGGTGGTTCGATTTCCTTCCGGGAGAGCTCAGTGTATGCCTCAGGCTACCCTCGGGCCAATGGCGTATGGCGTAAGGCACCCATCTCGACTGGTGGGCCTGCTAGGCTCTAGCAATTGCACATCAGCAGATGTTCGTTCGCTCGGCCAACTCCAAACACTCCTTCCAAGGCCGATAATTTCCAATTGAACCATCACCTCTGGACTTTGATTCCGTAGACCCTCCCCACTCACTCCAAGATGCGTTCTACCACTGCTCTTCGCATGTTCAGGCAGACGCCTCGCATGCTGCGACCCGTCCCCGTGAGTATTTCCAATTCTATGCAATGGTCTGAGGGAACGAGCTCTTTAGCCCTCGGCTCAGTATGACATCAATCGCTGACCCAGCTTCGTTTTATAGAAAGAGGACCAGGCTGGTACGTAACGCTACAAGTTACCGACGATGCTTAATCGAACGACCCGATCCTACAATTGCGGATGCGAAAACTATCTCAATTGGTCTGCATACTGACAGAATCCAAGGCCACACCATCTCTCAGCGTCTCCGAAAGCTCAAGCAGATCCCTCCTGAGCTGTACCCTCTCGGTAAACCACTACGACTCAACTGAACCATGTCTTAATCTAATATCTATATCTAGCTGTCGTCGTTGGCTTCGCTCTCGGCGCTGCCGGCTACTCCATCTCTCGCAAGTTCCTCGTTGATAAGAACCTCCGTCTGGCCCGACAGGGTGCTGCTGGCCGCCACGATGCTGGCCATGCCCAGGGCCACGCCGAGGGTGAGAGTGAGGGTCACTAAGTTTGGCATAAAGATAGGGATGCTATTGGGGAAATGAAATTGTTTGCATGTTCTCGGAGGGACAGTACTGCACATTTCAGATGAGTGCGGTAGTAGGGAAACCGATCAGGTATAAAATCTGAATATTCTCAGTGATGATATGTCATCCTTACATAGTACTCGCCAGTAACCGTGAATACAATCCAATGCCTTGAACGCCTTCGCTATGCCGGCAATAAGCTCAATAACAAACCTCCAACTTGTATCCTCATTCAGGTTTTGGTCCTGCAACGTCGAGTTGTTCCAATCCTTGCATGGGGTCAGGACCGGCGCCTGACACTGCTTCTTCATCATCTGCCGCATGCTCGGCCAACCATCCTTCCTATAAACCATGTTAGTTTGTTTTTCAATCATTTCGATTATAACATACCTTCTCCCAAATAGCTGTTTTGCTACCAAGCCCATCCTCTGCGCTTTTAGGTGCCTTGGCCTGTGATACCTTGAGGACCTTTCCGAAAAGCTCCGATTGATCCATGTTATCAATAGCCTCCTTCGCATCAGCTGCGTCTTCGAACTCGACATAGGCGAATCCTCTGTGTGTCTCTGTAGAGTTTGGCGCATCGGGTTTTGGTACCTTAACCTCGACTATCTCACCGAATGGGATGAAAGCATCGAGGACATGACTCTGAGTTGCCATTTGAGATAGTCCGCCTACATAGACAGTGGCTTTCCATCGAGCTGCGTCTGACATTTTGGAATGATATATGCGCTTTTTAGTGATGAAAAGAAGAATGGATGGTGTCAACGTAAGCTTGAAAGCCCTTGAAGTTGAACTCATAGCATTCACTCAAGATGCGCTTGAGAGAGGTTCTTTGCTTATCACGTGATCATTCGAGCTTTCCGATCTTGACTTACAACATTTGGCTTTGGGCTGTTTCATGCTTATACTTGCTCATTTCATGCACAATATCGATATAAATAGTTCATACTCACTTTGAAGATGTCCCTTAAACATGATTGATAATTTTATGACACTCAGCTTCTAAGATTAAGGCATATGCTATCCTTTGGGGTCCTGTAAATCAGTCTGACCACAACATTAGCAGGTAATAAATCCAATACTGAATTTGACCTTTAACTTCCGCATTTTTGCCATGCAATTCCTTTCTCATAGCAATACATAGGATTTAAGATATTTCGGGATTCTCTCCTCAACCCAGTCCCCTTTTCACTGGCACTCACAACCTACTGATAAACATCATGCCTCAGAAACCAGAAGCTGATCAAGCTCTCTCTTCACGTGACAAGCAGCCCCACCTTCTGGACAGCTCAGGAGGCTCAGGACTCAGGAGGAGCCAACTAACGGGGGAGAGCCAGCCAGCCTGCAATCTGGCATCATACCTCCCACTACAGGACACACCTCCACCGACCTCGCCCTGCTTCGTTCGAACTCCTTTTGAAGCATTACTGCGGGCAGAGGCGACGATTCGTTGAGAACTGTATGGAGTTTTCTCAGCTGTAATTGTTCATTTTCTTGTCTTTTTAACTCGTCTTATTATATTGAAACACCATCCTGAGCTGGTACACTTGTCGCATTAGTCCCTAAACTCCCCACCATCACCATCATGGTGCGCCTTCGAGACATTCCACGAACGGCCGCCTTCGCCTGGTCACCAGGTGCTGGCAAGCCAATTCTAGCCACCGGTACTCACGTCGATTCCACCGACGAGAGCAGCAAGCTCGAACTCTGGGATCTTGCTCTGGACGACCAACAACAAGGCCTCGAACTACAACCTGTCGCCAGCATCGACACCGACGCTAGGTAGATACTCAAGAATGCGCTTTTGAAACCCCATGTTCTGATCAACACTTCAGGTTTTACGACGTTGCATGGGGTCCTCCCAACGAGGGTCACCCCAGGGGTATCATTGCTGGTGCCCTCGAGAACGGCTCCCTAGACCTTTGGGATGCCGAGAAACTTATTGCTGGAGAGTCTGATGCCTTAATTTCTCAAACATCAAAACATAGTGGCCCGATCAAGGCACTTGAATTCAACCCCTTGAAGCCTCAAATCCTGGCCACAGCTGGCGCCAAAGGAGAGCTCTTCATCTACGATGTCAACGATATTGCCAACCCCTTCCGACTAGGCAATTCTACGGCCCGATCAGACGACATCGAATGCCTGGCATGGAATCAAAAGGTCTCACACATTCTCGCCACCGGCGGAAACGGGGGATTTGTCACTGTTTGGGACCTGAAGACTAAAAAGGCTTCTCTAACACTCAACAACAATCGAAAGGCTGTCAGTTCTATTGCTTGGGACCCCAACAACTCGACCAAGCTCCTGACAGCTACTCCTGATCACAACTCCCCTGTCATCCTTCTGTGGAACCTGCGAAACTCCAATGCGCCCGAGAGAACGCTTCAAGGTCACGAGTCTGGTATTCTATCTCTGTCTTGGTGCCAGCAAGATGCCGACCTCTTGTTGTCGTCAGGTAAGGATTACCGTACCATCGTGTGGAATCCCAACACTGGCGAGCGGTACGGTGAACTACCAGAGGCGACGAATTCCGCTTTTCTCACTCGATTCAACCCTCACAACCCCAATCTTTCGGCAACTGCCAGCGCCGACGGCAAGATCACGGTGCAGACTCTCCAAAACACCAACCCTGATACTACGAAGGCCGCGGCTGAGAAGACCCTTGATGATGAGGACTTCTTCCTCCACGCTGCCCAGGACAAGCCTCAAGATTCCTCTTGGTCGTTGGCCAAGGCTCCCAACTGGTTCGAGAGGCCCGTGGGTGCTTCATTCGGCTTTGGTGGAAAGATTGTCGTGTTCAAGCCCAATGCTACTCAGCCCGGGCAACCGCGTTCATCGAAGATCTTGATCACTAATTTCACTGTTGATTCTGACATTTCTACTGCTAGCCAAAAGTTTCAAGAGGACATCGCATCTGGCAAGATTTCTGAAATCTGTGCCGACCGGGTTGAGCAAGCCAAGACTGATGAGGAGAAGGCTGATTGGAAAGTGATGGAGACTCTTGTTGGCGAGAACCCCCGTAGCAAGATTGTCGAATATCTTGGCTTCAACAAGGACACCCTCACGAATGGCAGTGCCGAGGAGACATCCGAAGTCCAAGAAGATGAGGAAACCAAACCCTCAGATGAGGATGCCGAAGAGAAGAAGGAGAAGCGAGTCTCGAGCTTCTTTGATGGTGCTGAGGGTGATAGTGACGACTTCTTGTCCAATCTCGCCGCTACAAAGGGTGCCAAGACTGACAATCCTTTCCATCTTTTCAGTGACTCTGATACCACAGTTGAAAAGAACATCACCTCTGCTCTGATGTTGGGTAACTTTTCCACGGCCACTGAACTTTGCCTCAAGGAGGACCGGTTCGCCGACGCATTCTTGATCGCCAACTGTGGTGGTCAAGAACTTGTTGACAAGGTTCAAGCTGCCTATCTGTCCCGCAAGAGTGGCATGCCAAGTTACCTGCGTTTGCTCGGTTCTGTTATAGCTAAGAACCTCTGGGATGTGGTCTACAATGCCGATTTGGAGAATTGGAAGGAGACCATGGCTATTCTTTGTACATTTTCCGACCCTGATGAGTTCTCTGACCTCTGCGAAGCGCTCGGCGACCGAATCAACGAAGACGGTGATCGGAAGGACGCCTTCTTCTGCTACTTGGTTGGATCAAAGCTCGAGAAGGTGGTATCTATCTGGGTTGACGAGTTTGACGAGGCTGAGCAGGCTGGATTGAAAGAGGAGACTGAAGACTCCACGTTCTCAGTTCATGCTAGAACTCTGCAGAATTTCATCGAAAAGGTCACCGTCTTCCGTCACACCACCAAATTCCAGGATAACGAGACAAACTTGACCTCGGATTGGAAGCTTTCCGTTCTGTACGACAAGTACACCGAGTACGCAGATATTCTAGCTGGCCACGGTCAGCTGGAGACCGCTCAGAAGTACCTCGATCTCCTCCCTTCCAACTACCCTGCGGCGGAACTGGCAAGGAACCGTGTGCGTCTTGCTACCAAGAAGCCTTCTGCTCAGCCCGCTTCACGAGTGCCAGCCTCATCGAGCCGGACATCGTCCAGACTTCAACCTGCTGTTGGCTATCAACCTCCTCAACCCGCACCTGTGGTTGGCACTGTGCCTGGCTCTGTCCCAGCTAATCCCTACAGCCATATTGCCCCAAGCCCGGTTGCTCCTCGATCAACTGGGTCGCCAGCACAGCAATATCAGCCCCCCTCGAACCCTTATCAACCACAGAACAGTTATGCTCCTCCTGCGCAAACTGGATATGGAGCGCCAGTTGGTTATCAGCCTCCTGCTCAGCCGGGATACGGTGCTCCCGCCCCCTTAGCACCCCCACCGATGAGCGGTCCTCCTCGAAACACAACACCTTCATCAGTGACACCTGCAGCCAAGATAAAGAACATGGACAACTGGAATGATGTCCCTCTTGTCACCAAAGCACCCCCGGCGCGCAGGACCACGCCCAGTGTCCAGCCTATCACATCTCCTTTCCCTGGCCAACAAGGCACAGGTGTTCCTCCTCCACCTCCTGGTGCCTCTCCTTTTGGACAGCGAACTGGCTCGACTCCCCCTCCGCCACCCCCCAAAGGATCAGCGCCGCCTCGCGTTCAGTCACCTCTCGCAGCTCCTCCACAAAACTTCCAGGCTCCTCCCCCTCCTGCTGCCAGTAGCCATAACCC